>JAHBCN010004181.1:0-66762 GCA_019359885.1 Listronotus oregonensis | reverse complement strand
TTGAAAATTCTAAGAAAGGTACAAAATTTTTTAATGCTGTGGCTCAAATAAGTTAAGGTTCAAAGTTAGGTTTTTGGAAATATTGTTTTTATAATTCTGCTTATATATATTAGAATTTTTAAATTATTATATTTTTAAGCAGAGAACTTTTTTATTTTTTTTCTTATTTTTAACGCATTTTTTTAAATATATATATATATATATATATATATATATATATATATATATATATATATATATATATATATATATATATATATATATATATATAAAGTGGTGATATAATTAACCTTTTAAAATTTTTTAATGCAAAGAAAAAGAACAGTTTTTTTTTAAATGGGTATAGTTTTGATTCAAGTTTTAGACATATTTTTGTCTAATCAAGAGGATAATATAATAAAATAAATCCATTCCCTTTTTTATTCCATGATCGGCCCAAAGGGACGGTATCGCTTTCTTAAATTTTTAGCAAAACAAAAATGTATTAAACTAACAAAAGGTAAAAAAAAAAACTCCGGCAAGAGGGCATAATTTTTTAAATGTTTACTATTTCTCAAAAAATAGTTTTGAATTTTGGTTACAAACCTTTTAAACATATAAAAAAAAATAACTACCTTGCACAGAATACGAAAAATAGGTTTGAACTTGAAAAAGTAATTTTATAAGTTTTTTTTTTAAACAACAGTACAATAAATAGCTTTAATGACAAAGGGCCCTTCGTACATCTACAAAGTATCCGATACTCAACGACTTAAATCGTGGCGACTTCCGCCATACATTATAATTGAATTTCGAACATCATGTGTAGCCAAATTTCGTCGACGACGCTGGTCTTCCCGGGCCAGCCGGGCAGGTAGTGGTACTAAGCGTCGAGACTCGAAAAAATCCTTTCTCAACACACAAAATTCCCTTGATGTGTATCTCTCTGGTGTATGTAAGGAGTGGTAAATTAAAATATTTTAATCCTTATGGACATTTTATAAAAGGCAAGAATTTAGTGTCTGTTTGCTGTAACCTTTGCTGAACAAACAGTTTCAGTTTATATTCCTTCTAATAGGGGTGCCCCCTATTTTTTAAGGGGTTCCTTCGGTAAAGATAATAATAACAAAACTGATTCATCATCACTTGTGTCAGACATTTTGTCAACGTGACGCCCCCGGTTTAGGTTGGTAGGACGCGGATCTTGCTATTTCGTAGGTAGCGTGTTGAGCACCCGTATCGAGTTGCTTGGACGTGATTTCCCAACTTAGGTATCGGATACTTGCGAGCCCGTGAGAAGGGCCAATCCCCAAGACTTTTTAATTTTGGGTTTTTTTAACAGGTGTTTAATAAAATTTTTGCCTATTACATTTTATTGATAAATTCGGATTATATTACATCGAGATTAGACAAAATATTTGCTTTATTTTTATAGAAAATTGTTGGTTTTACTTAACAATTATTGGTAAAACATTTATTAATGAGATTTTTTTACCTACGCTGTTTATTATCCATCTATTCTTTTAAAAACAAAATAATTAAAAATAATTGTTTTTTATTTGTGGATTTATGGTATAAACGGACCATGTAAAAATTAAAAAATTAACCTAGAGAATGTTTCTTGTTTCTTAGGTTAAGGCGTAGCTATAACATACGGTACTTCAAAACCGTTAGAGACCCTCTGTGGTATATTTCCGATTTGCCCCAATATCTTGTTCGAAATCCAAGTCAAACGCAGTTCAGGTTGTAACATTTGATCTTAAAATTTTGCTTCCCAATGAAAAGATGTTTTCTATTTTAGAAACAGTGCATATACATAAAGCAATTTTTACACGCACGCAAGAGTAAGCTTAGCAAGCATTTATAGAGTTTGGAGAGCTCAAGAGCATTTTCACACCCGTGATAAAAGGTGTCATGCACATTAATTACCATTTTTTATCACTTTTTGGAGCAGAACATGTTCTAAGGGCGGAAAAATTTTATTACTAGAAAGTACAAGATTATCAATCGCAACCTTCGAGAACGCTAGAGGCAGTCTTGCAACTTGGTCGGCAAAAATGTGCGTAAGAAAAAAAAGAATAAGAGCAAAATTTCTTTTCCGTCTACTTGCCGATTAGTCGGAGGGGAATGTATATTGCCGACCAATCAGCAAAGAGCGGGTATATCCCTAAAATAAGAGATAATTTTTTTTTCTTTTTGTTTACGTGTTGAGGGTCAGATTTTTTTTTTCGATTTGCTCTCAGAGCTAATAATACCTGAATGGTGGAAATTTTATAAGTTAGGTTTGAGTAAAAATGTCGAACTTTGATTTTAGGGGATGTAAGATCAATATTTGTTACTACTTTTCCAATAAAAGTATAAATGTCGTAAGTAGTAGGTAGAAAATGTTAAAAAGATTTTTTAAAAAAAATTTTGCCTGTTTTGTTGAGAGAAAAAAACGTCTAATTTATTAAAAGTAAAAATTAAAGTGGCTTTTAATACTAAATTTATCCATAAAATTTAATAAGCATGTTATATTAAAGAACCTTATAAAAACCAAAATTCAATCAATCAATCATTTATTAGTCTAAAAGACTATAAGAGTTAGACAGGTTAGGTTAAATTTTTCCCCTGCATGATTCCAATGGTTTCAGCCCGAATATGAGTCTGACTATTCGTTTCCATACAAAACTTACTGATGGTTGTACCCCCAGGCAAATTTGGGAGAAAGGGTATGCAAGGGCATAGTATCCAGTTACAGTGTGTTTAGGAACTGTATGTTTGTTTTAGCAAAGCATTGTATGCTTTGCTAAGTCCACACAAATGTGGTCTATTTGGGGTTCCCATGTTTTTTTATCAAATATCCCCAAAAATTTCACTGATGCAGCACTGTCATTGGAGTACTATTATAAAAATGAACCTGATGTTTTTTCCTACAAAATCAGTCCGTTAGATGACACCACTGATTCATACTTTGACTTACTAAGAAATTTTTTCAAAAGTTCATCCCATTTCGGGAATTCCAACAGTTTATCGTCGGCGAACTTGATGGTTGTTCCTGGCAGTTTTAGGTCATTCAGAATAGTATAAATATTAATGGTGAAACGGCCCTGGGTGCGCCAGGTTGACCTCATATTGGTCTGATTGGAAATTATTGAGCTGTACCAGGATTTTTCTTTTTTTTAAGAAAAGATATTATAAGAGAGAGTGCGTTTCCCTTATTCCCAAACAAAAGCTTCTAAACAAAACTAGGGGTTAAGAGTGTCAAGGCTCGTGACAAGTAAAAAAAGGCAGGCAACGGCTTTCCGTGCTCCAGCCTTGGTGTATGAACTGAACCCTCAATCCCGTCTCGGTTGATCTGTCAGGTGGGAAACCATGTTGACTGTTGCAAAGGAGTTTTATTTATTAAGGAAATTCACCAGTCTATTATTGAAACCTTTCAAAAACTTTCGAAAAGATACATTGGATTGTTATTCTATAGTTCCTGTTTGGCACCTTTCTTCTGAACCACTTTTCCATCTTTAAAGCTGCCGGAAAAATCCCTGTTTTAATTGGTGGTTAGTCAAATAGTTAAGGGTTTGACTATTTCATAAGTTACAGCCTTAGTACCTTTCAACCGTCAGTACCCATTGACTTTTGTTTTTTTTATCTGAGAATAATACTCAGGATTCCACATCGGTGGCGGGGTCTAGGAAGAATGAATTGGGCTCGATGAGCAATGTGGGTGCATTTGAAGTTATGTTCCCCCAAAATGACTTTTTAATTTATCTTCTGCAAGTTGCAAGTACCTTCCAAATTTTGGCTACACTTTCCTGATTAGATAATTCACAGTTGTTTATGGCTAGGTTTATTGGCGAGTTTTGCTTCTTCCCTCCAAGCCCCATCATTTATTTTCCCAGATCTATTTTAATTTGTTTGGGCACTTTCAATTCGTGTTTGGTTGAATTCTATTTTTACCCGTGTGATATTTTTCCTGTACATTTTTCTTCTTTTCTATAATGGTTCCACAGGTGCTCATTATCGGTTTGTAGTGCTAACATGTATAAGTCGTAGATGTCGTCTTTAGCTTTTTTAAGTCGGCAGTATACCAGTTGTTGCTCTTGGTCTTTGTTTTTATATTATTTCATGGAAAGTGGAATTGTATGCCAAACAAATGTCTAAAAAAAAGCATCAAATGCCATATTTACATCTTTTGTACACCCTTCCCAGTTCTCGTGGCTTAAACTTTTTCTGAGATCATCTAGATTTTTTGTAGAGGAGTTTTTATTTTTTCTTGATTTGGCTTTTAAGGTTTTGGCTTTATTTCTAAATAATTTTTAGTTTCTGTAGTGTATGGTCAGATAAGTGTGGTTCTATTATGTTGCAACAGATAAGGCTCCATCAATGTTTGTAGTCATATAATCAATGGCTGATTTTGAGTTCCAAAGATTCTTGCGGTCCGTTGAAAAGTTTTTAAGGTTAAATAAATCTAGAAGTCTTTCAGTTTAAATTTAGCTCTCTTTTTTAAAGCTCCTATGTTAAAGTCACCACACATAATTATTTTCTTGTATTTAACAGTAGAAGAGTGAAGCTTGGTTTATAAATATGTCAATATTCCCCGAGGGGGTATAGATCAATACAATCATTTGTATAACACAGAGTTTAATTCAATCCACCACTTATATGCATTTCATTTGCAAATTTTTTTATCTTTTTGTGATTTGCCACACCTGGTTTCTGGTATATATTGCATACCAATGAATGTGTTCCTTCCGGAAATGTTTGTAATGTAACCAGGAATTGTTATACTAAAGGCACCTGACTTTGAGTAATCCAAGTCCAGATATGAAATAAAATATGTGGTTGCTTTTCAGCATAGATTTTAATTGGTTTTTTATTTGGATTCTAATATGAATATATGTATGGTTGATTTTTCTGGTACTTTTGTTTCAGATCAACTGGGATAGTCGAGGATATAAAAAGTTTTGGCCGGTATTAGTATATTTTGTTTCGTCTTGGTATGTAACAAGTCTGTTGTTGATTTGGGTTTTGGAATACTTGTCATGTTGGTACCAATATTTATTAGTTTTTTCTTTTTTTTTTTGGGAACAGTTTGTTCTATGGTTTGGGTGGACTTTTGTTGAGGGTCTTATCAGAGATTACATTTGAGTTTCTTCTGGATTGTCCTTTTGTTGTGTGTTGCGTTGGGCGACATTTGATCATCTGAGTTTGTTTAATTGCCTGTTCACTTTCCCTTATCTTTCGTTGCAGGGCTTTACCCTTTGTGTCACTTATTATATTTTGGTGAATATTTTTACAATCCATTTTCCTTGTTTGTCAACTGTCCTCTTTTTACTAATATCGTATGATTATTTTATTGCAGTCTAAATGGCCCTGGTTGGTGCGGAAAAAATATTTGTGGTTCTGTTGATGAATGAATTTATTTAAGATAGGTTTATCTTTACCAATGGTGCTCCAAATTATTAAATTTGTGTTTTGAGTTTTGTTTATTAAGTCCTTTAAAACCGATCTTTTTTTGACCTTTCATTTTCTTGCTTTTTGTTTGTAGTAAATAATTATGTAGCTTGTTTATTTAGTTTATTTGATATGGCGGATGGGAATCATGAATCTTCGATACTGCCAGATTTAAGTATCAGTTTGTATCAAGGTATTTCCACTAAGATTTAAAGATTTTCCATGTATTGTTGAACATTTCCTCCTAAGAAAAGACTTAGCGCCGCAAATTTATTGCTTTGAATGCTATGTTTTGTTTGGTTATTTACACTTTTCAATTACCTTGTCCCCTATTTTAAGCTGTTGACTTGTTCATTCAGTTTCCTGTTTTGTACTTTAAGACTATCAGTGGTTTTCTTAAGGCTGCCAATAAAATTAATTTTTCCAATCTTTGCCCTCAGTTCCACAATTGACGACCTGTGTTCTTCGTCCTTTTTCTTAATGTGTCTTGTATGACTGATATTTGATTTTTGGAGACGTAATTTTATTATTTCTTTCTTGTTTTCCCTTTACTTGATTTCATTGGAATCAACTCGCGAGAGCTTTGTCTGCTTTCTGCCATTGTTGATCGCTTTCCGTCCACTAGTTGCAGGAGATGTTGTTCTAGATCATTATTTTTCATTTTATATGATTCTACCCTCTTATTCATCTTAGCCTTCCCTCTATTAAATCAATTCCCTTTTTGCCTTTTCCTAAATGTTTTCTCCAGCATTTTGATTTTTTTTTAAGGTTCTTCCCCATTTTCTTACTTTCTTCCATATCTTCACTTTATCCTTAGCCCAATCTCATTGACCCTTTTCACATTCTTCAGCGACCGTCCTCCAGGACCCTTATTCTTAACTGCTGCCCTGATATTTTTTTTATTCTTCTTTACCTCCTCTGCATGGCCTTAAAACTGAATTTCGTTTAACCTTTCCCAATATATTGTTTGTCCTTTATCTCAGTTTGAATTCCCAAAATTTCCCTAAGTTCTGTTATTAGCTCTATTTCTTCATCGTTTATTTTTCTAAAGCCAATGTCTCAGATTTTTTACTGCAGTATATTTGGTGCCCCTATATAAAAAAATATTCTTTTCCCTTATGCAGCTTCGGTGTGGATGGTCTTGCAGGACAAGCAGTAATATGATGAATTTTTCCATCGCACAAATTTATATGTACCAATAAACCTTTTACCCATTTTTTTTAAGACATGATCTTATTATTATGTTAGTTGTTTATTTACTTAATTATGACAGGTTTATATTTTAGACTTATGAAATGCAGGACGCTGACCTCCCTACTCAATTTAAGAGTGCGTTACCCCAAATTCATAGTCTTTTTAAAGAAAAATATTTATTATCGCTTTTTTAAATATGTATGGTTAAATGTCTTGTAGTTTAAGGACACCTTTATTTGCAAGGTCAAATTTCAGTCGTTTATTTAATCGTTGTTTATAGCTGTTTTCGGGTTCGGTAAATATATTTGTCCGGCGCTTGCGCAGTTCAAAATTGCCTGTTCATTTTTTAAAGAACGCAAGCGCCGGACGGTTCTAGAACAGTAATTTTCCAAACCCGAAAACACCTGATGTCTATTTTAAGGTTATGTTTTTTATGGGTATGTCACAATTTTCTGCTTATGACCTTCTTTATTTTTTCTTACTGAAATACATTTTACCACATTTTTATTTATTTATAAAATTATTTATCTTATTTTTATTTAGGAAAAACGGTCTGTATTGGTTTAGGAAGCAATTCGTAGTCCGATCAAAGGAGAACACACACACACAAATTAAAGAAGTTCTGCATTATTGATCATTTGAAGTATCTATCGTACTGCCTGTTTTTAAAAAAAAATAAAATTTTTGCAGATAAACCCATTTATTTTATATTCTGTGAAAAATTATTTTTTATATGTTTTATTGATTTTTTAGAAAAAAATTTCTAAATTATTTATTGTTATCCAGTTGCCTTAAAACAGGGTCAAGTTTTTTCATTTTTCGCTCTTTGGAAATTAAACCTATTCTTCCATTAATATTTATACATTTTGTGGTGGATTCATGTTTTAATATGTTTTTTTAAAGAAAAAAGGATACACAAAACCACAAACAAAATCTGTAAACACCATTTGATAACAACCACATGATAAACCAAAATGCTTCAGTATTTAACAAAGAAAACTTGTTCAAAAAAGGTAAAAAAAAGAAAGTTTATTTAATATATTATTAAATAAAGATAAATTTTAGAACAATTTGTTTAATTTAAATAATACATGGTTACCTTGGTTGATGGAATTTCAGATAAACTTAAAATGAATTAACACACCACATCACCTTTTTATCTTTATAGAAATTATAACTATACCAATCAAATAAACGACTATGACAAAACTTATAAAATTGTGAAAGCTTTAAGAATTTTAGCTTTTGATTCCAAAATTTGTTAAATTTTAGTTTAAATTATTTTATATCGAAAGTATATAAGTGTTCTTATTTTTGGGTTATTTTTGGGGGGGGGTTTTTTTTTGTTGGGCGATCTGCAAGTTCAAGGGGCCAATGAGGCTAACAGGTATTGTTTTACCCGGACCTGAACCAAACTGGTCCCATTTTCCTGTGTAAGGAGTTAAGTTCATTGTAATTTTAGCAACCCGATCATCACTTGGCCGTTATGATTAGACAAAGATTTTACGATCAGTAGAATATTTGAAACATTCAAGCAATGTTATTGTTTACCGATGTAATATTATCTTAATTTATTTAAATATCATTTAGCAAATTGGGTTTACGTTTTTTTATAGGGACAATCTTTGTAGCAGCTATCAGAAAGGATATTAGTTTCTAAAAGTCTTTTAGGACCATTTTTTTTTTATATTTTTAATAACTTTAAGAATATTCCAGAACATAGTGTGATGCAAACAATACGTTTTTGTAATTTTAATTCAATGTAAAGGTATTAAATAAGGAGAGTGCTATAGAAAGTGCCAATGATTGGTTGCAGGCAAATGTTTTTAAACTTAATATGAAACAAATTTTTTTTTAAAGGAAGTGGCAACAGTTAATAAAAATTGTTTTTTTAATCTAAGTTAAACTGGTTTTACGATAGTAATCTTCGTAGTATTATATTATAACGTCAGGAAGTGCTGAAGGGGAATTCAATGGGAAGTGATAGTCATTTTGTTATTCAAAAAAAGGAAAAAGTGAGGAAAAATCTTTCGAACCCAGCCTTAAGATATTAATAAATATTGATTTTATCATCAGTGTTAAAATTAATTGTTTACTGTTTTTTAAAGATTTTTTTTTTTTCAGATTTTCAAATTTTGATAGCTGAAACAAAAATCGAATAGGCAGAATGCAATTAAAGGCACAGACCAACTCCCAAAACCAAAATCAACCTATGGTTATAAAAAAAACTAGACTTAAACGTCAAATTAAAAACTCGTTACCCCATCATAGAGTCAATTCAGTGATTAAAATGTTTTTGGTGGATCTTCATTAAAGATAAAATTATACAGGATGTAATAAGTATTAGTCAATTTTAATGGGCGATAGCTCAAAACAAGTCAAAAAAAAAACATATTAAAAGTTAACTGTTTTCAAAATATGACCTTTTAAAGTTAAAAAATTGGCAAAAGTTTATCAAGGAGTCGAACATTTTGAGAGTTTGCATATTTTACCTTTTTTTTGGGATATATTTATCTATATAAAATAATAAAAATTATTTTGAATTTATTTTGATATTCAATTTGACATTAGTTTTATGTAAAAAACAATGCATTATTGTTTTTAATATTTGTAATTTGAAAATAATTGTATCACCACAAATATGTTTTAAAACAGCATCTTTTATTTTTTAAGAATAAGAACGGTTACATACATCTGTTTTTAAAATTTTGGACACTACAGTTGTAAAAACTAAATATCCATTTTTCCCAATTTAAAAACAACCAAAAATCGGCCATTAAACACATATTTACAACTGATCATAAGGCTTCAGTAGGTAGCCCAGGCAATTTTTTACATTTTAACTGGGAAAAAATTAATTAATATTATTTATTTGTTTTTTATTTATAGATTAAACATTAAAACTTAGTTTATTTTTTGCTGAATCTACTGATAAGCGATTAAGACAGAAGTGTTAGGTTTTGAAATAATTGCTTTTAAAGTTTAAACTTTAACATTGTTTAGATAAAAACGCCAAGTTTTGAAATGTTATATGGCTTTGACTTGTTTTGAGACCAACTTCGTCCATTAAATTATGAGCACATTTTTTAACCCTATCTTATAACCTTTAAAGATTTAAAATGTTTGATCAAAGAAAAAACCCTTATATGTTTTTTCAGGAAAGTCTATAAAATATTTAAATTACGTTGGGTGCTTTTAGCGTAAATTCACTCTTCGTCTCTGCCAAAGTCTTATAAAACATCAAAAAGTTTTTTGCTGGGTGAAGAAAATTCTTGAAACTAATATTTAACGTCAAAATCGCGCATAATTTAATACGGCGGCATTCCACAAGCGGGATTGTATTTCAAGCAATAATTAAAAAAAGTTTACTCCAAAAACTGAAACTTACTTGAGACGTCAGCGTGTCAAACTTCTGCCCTACCTTTGCCTAAAAAGATTTATGGCATTCTAAATCAGTATTTTATCTTAGTTAATAAAATTTTAGTATATTCAATGTTTTTTAGATTGTCAGTACCTTAAACAGTAAGTAAAATAATTATATTTGTGTCTAAGATGTGTTATTTCTTACTCACGTTTTTTATAAAAGTCAGTCGCCGTTATCCAGGTATAAATAAACCAAATATATATATATATATATATATATATATATATATATATATATATATATATATATATATATATATATATATATATATATATATATATATATATATATATATATATATATATATATATATATATATATATATATATATATATATATATATATATATATATATATATATATATATATATATATATAATTTTTGTTAAGCCTAAATCCGGGTATATCTTAGAATTTTCCTAACCTCAGGTCTTAAAACCGAGAATGTACCAAAAATGCCAGCAAAAACAAATTTTTAAATGTATATTTGTTAAAATAAGCCAATAAAAAATGACAATCCACCAATTGAATATGTGAGGTAACTTTTTTTCCCAACTCCAAAAGCAAAGGTATAATCATAATTCAAAAGCAAAGGTATAATCATAATTTTTCAGAAATTAACCGATTTAGGTTAAATTTGATGTATGGGGGTTTTGCGGGTCGCTAATCACGACTTTAAAAGCCAGATTCAAAATGGCGGATCCTATATAGGGGACAAGATTTTCCAAAAACAGCAGGTTAATACCACAATACTGACATTGGGGTTACAGGGGTCGCTAAATTAATAGCAGCTAAAAAATATTTAATTCATTTAGCTCTTAATAATATTCAAAGAGTAATTTAAGATTATATTGTAGATTTGAAACATGAAAGAATTAGGTTTTTTAAATCTGACGTCAAATTCCTGACAAGCGGCTTCCAAAACCCCTATGTACAGAATCTGAGGTTAATCGGAAGACTGTTGGATACTGGGTCTGCAATATTGGATCCGTCATATGGAATTTTGCAAACTTGAGTTTTGATTTGTGAACAACAGGTTTTGGTAACTGGTACATTAAATTTTGCAAATTTGGTTAAATAATTAATAAAATATAACCTTGTTTTAATAATATAAAAATCCATTTTTTTTGGTTTAAAGTTTATTTAATTTAAGAAGATAAAGAAATACCTTTTGTAAAACCTTAATGTTACTTTGATTAAAAATATGTTTAAGTTTTAAAAGTTTATTGATTGATTGATTGATTGATTTGATAAAGTAAATACAAAAGTTGAGGTTTTGTCCGCCTCGACACGCAGCCTACAGGGCTTGTTGATCTCTTGTGTATTTGTTTCAGTTAAAAAGGTTTGACACCTTAGACGGTGTAGTAGCCCTTTACTGTTCTTTCTGGTCTCCAGCCTCCTGGTGGTTAGTGTCCACCATGAGGTTTTGATTTGTTCTCCAGTATGTAAGTGAGGGCACTCATATATGATGAGAGGCTGTCTCTTCCTCTTCGTCACATAGTCTGCAAATGGGTTCTTCTCTATAGATGCCCATAGTGTGCATATGTTTTCTTAGGGTCAGGTCCGGTTATTAACTTCACTATCCTAATCTGATTCCTATTTAGTTTTAGTAGTTCACTTGTCAATGCTTTCAATGGTGAGTCCAGCATTGATTTACTGTGATTTTGCCTTGGAATGTGGTTCCAGTATGACTGATGTTGTGTTTGAATCCACCGAGTCATGTAGCCACGAACCGAGGCTTTGGTATTCCAAAAACAGGTTCAGGACCCACAAACATTGCTGCGGAGCCTCGCCCGGCCAGGAGTCTGCATTTTCATTGCCCTGTATTCCCCTGTGTCCTGCACCCAGGAAAGTGTAACTTTGTTGTGGTTAGCCAGGTTTAGGAGGCATTGCAGACAGTTCAAAACCAACCTTGAGTTGACTTGTTGGGATGCCAAAGCTTTTATGGCCTTGACTATCAGAAAAGATAGTAATGTCCCTGCCCTTATATCTCCTCCTCAAGTTCTCTCGCAGACAAAGGTCAATGGCATATATTTCGCCTTGAAAACAGTGGCATATTTCCCCAGGGAAGCATAAGCTTAAACCTGGGGGTCATACATGTATTCCTGCGCCGGCTCCATTGTCGTCTTGGATCCATCGGTATACCAAACCAAATTCCCGAGACTGACCAGGAGATCGCTCACACCACCCCAGGTAAGCTGGGTTTGTATGGTCTGTGTGTATTTATCCGTTTTGGCATTGTATCACTGTTCATCTCAAATATTGAGTTTGTGATTGCTCGTTATTCTGGTGTGTCCTAGGGGTTCCCAGAGCACCAGTGGCCGTTACATTTCAGCCTGTATGCCCCAATCCTCACCTCCACCTTAATAATTATACCAAGAGGGGGAGGCTTAGTAGGTTTCCATGGCTGCAGTTAGTGCTTCTAATAGCTCCCGTTATACAGAGAATGCTAGTCGGCTGGAGTTTGATAACTCAGCCTTGCTTTCTCTGTTCCCATTTTGGCCACCAGATAGTTGAACCGTAGGTTATCATGGGTCTTACCACAGAGTGTACAACCAGTGTACTATGTGGCTGAAATCCCAATTCTTCCCCACAGCTCTTTGTAGCTGTTAGAGCCATTTTGCCCTTATTAATCACATTCTGCATATGTGGATTCCAGGTTAGCTTAGAATCCAGAGTTAACCAAGGTACTTTACCTCCTGAACATAGCCGAGTGTGGTACGAAGAAGTGAGGAGATTTTAAATCATCCAGCTTCCTTCGTCTAGTGAAGGGTATTAGCGCAGTTTTGCCAGGATTAACAATAAGGTTTTCCTTGTTGCACCATCCCTCCACATTCTCAGTGCCCTTTGCTTAAGCTCCGAGGTTGTTTTGTTATGCTTCCCACGCCAGATAGTGATGTCATCCGCATACCCGTGGGTATAGAAGCCATTATTTTCAGTTCCACCAGAAGTTCGTCAACAACCATATCCACAGTAGTGGGATAGAACCCCTCCCTTTGGGCATCCTTGACCACTGATACCTCCATTGTTTCGCTGAATAACGTTGATTGCGCTCGTCTGCCAAGTAACATGTTGTTTATCCACCTACAAATGGTGTCGTTAACATTATGTTGGCAAGAGCCGCGGCCATTGAGTTGTAGTAGGTTCGATCAAAAGCTCCTCAATGTGAAGAAATGCAGCAAGTGCGATTCCTTGTTGTTCAGTGCGAGTTCTAATCTGGTCACCAGTTGATGATGAGCAGATTCCATGATTTTTCTGACTGATAGGCATGTTGGCTTTGTGGAGTGGCCTCTCTGTCAGAGAGTTTTCTGACATACCTGTCGATCAGTTTTTCCATTGCTTTTATCATAAAAGACGACAATGTAATTGGTCTAAGTCCCTTTGCCTGGGAGCAGTCCTTACCCGCTTTGGAATGAAGACCATTTTAGTCTGGTTCCATGCATTGGGCAAATAGCTCGTAGCTAGGCTTGCACGGAAGAGTTTGCAAAGCAGTGGAACTAGGGTTTGCTTTCCTGCTGTAGTAGTGCTGGGATTATCCCATCAGGTCCAGGTGCTTTGTAGGCTTCAAATGATCAATGCCACTCGATTTTTTCGTAGGTTATGATTTCCTTTTTGCTACTTCCGGAGTCGCTTCGTGGGCCGAATATTCGGAATATTGACGTCCGGGTAGGTCCATTGTTGAGTTTCTCTTGATCCTGGTAGATGTGTTTGGAGCAAAATCTCCAATGTTTCCTGCCAGTTTCAGAGTAGGTTCCATCTGGTTTTTAGAGTGCAATAGGATTGACGGATCTTTAGACAGGATTTTGGAGTCTGGCTGCGTGCTGGTATTTTCAACCTCCTGGCAGTATTTCCTCCATGAATCAGTTTGCCTTACGGACTCGTTTATTGTATTCGGTGAGTGCAGATTGATATCGGAAGCAAGCTCTTATGTCAGTAGTATTCCTAATGCTGGTTTGACGTTACGCAGTTGATGGTCAAAGTTTCCTTGTATTTCTCCCAGTCCGTGCTCCTCGGATCACGGTACTCCCCATTGGCCTCTGAAAGGCAGAGATCGCAGGAAAGATGTGCCCGTGATCAGACAGCGACGGTTCATCAGATCATCCACCGAGTTACCTGGGATCGTATACGCGGAGTGCCAAAGTAACGTCGATTACCTCTTACGGGCTCTAGTCACAAAGTAGGTTCATTCCCCTATTTAATACCTCTAAATTTTCAGAAATGATAAAGTCTAAAAAGGTACTTACCTCTCCTGTTGATATCACTGCTTCCCAAGCAGTGTGGGTGCGTTGGCATCCATCCCAATAATGAGCTGTAGGTTAGAGCGCCTACAGAATTGCTCCAACTGGCGGGTTCCTCAGATGGGGAGGATCGATTGCATCATATGGAAGATAGGTTGAAGCGAGGACAGCTTCAGTCCATACACCTTCCATGATGTATTTCAGCCTTACCGCGGCCTGGTCCCTAGAACAGAATTCAGTCATCTTTAAGGCATGTAATTCCTCTAATAAATATGCAGGGTCTGACATTGCCAGAGTTGGAGTCAATATTAACTTACCTCCGGCTTCGCCTAAGCCCCCAACTTTCCTTTAAGCCAAGGTTCTTGTATGAGGGCTATGTCCGCGTATCCACGAGATAGGAGCCTGCATAGGACAGCCGTGGCTGCCTGTTATGCTGCAGGTTTGCTTGAAGCACCCGCAATTCCTGCAGACTCCTGTTTGGTGTTTTGGTCACTCTGAAGGTGCTTGGGTTTAGGCCCAGAAAGGCGGTAGCCCCTCTTACCCACCTTCAGGGGCGTGTTCGTCCATAGCAAGTACAAGGGTGATGCCCTGTTTCTCACTACGGCTGCTGATGAGCCTCAGTCACCTGTATTGAGATCCTTGTTTTGATCCCCAGATTCTGCAAGGATTTTACCCGGCCTTGTCTAAGTTCCGTGGGTATAAATGTCACAACCTTGGCAGTTTTGAAACGTCCTTAGCGTATCCTACTCTAAGGGTCGCCCCCTCCCAGGGTTGAATTTTTGGAACTTTGTCCATTAGCCAGTCTCTGGCGTGATCGTTTACGCAGGTTACGAAAAGCACCCCAGCCTGCGGGTAGCTACCCGCAAACTGCGGCCCCTCCCCCGCTGGAGACTTAAGATCTCCCGAGTCATCGCCATCTGAATCTGTTTGGACTGTTCCGCGGTGAGTTTTCCTTCCGGGAACGAGTCCAACGAGACTGCCATTTTGTGGCCTGTGAGAGCCTATTTGAAGGTTGCCTCAGTTGTTGTACTGGGTTTTACCTGTACATGCTCAGACCGGCCTTTCTTGGTTTGTCTCGCACAGGGTGACGGTGTGCTGATTGCGGAGCACTTCCGTTTGCCTTGCCTTGGGTTTGGTTCCCCAGACTCGGCTTTGCTGTCTGAAGGTTTCTCAGCCTCCAGATTGGCTTTAGTTTTCCTATTTGCCCTGGGCTTCCTGGGTTTAATAGGTTCACCTCTAGCTTTGGCCGCCTCAATTGCAAGTTTCCGGCGCTGTGCACCAGACAACCTGCGCTCGAGGTTTGGCTTCCGCTTTTGCTGGGTTTCTTGAGCTGCAGGGTTAGTGCCTGCAGGTTCAAGTCCAGCGGGGTTTACCTCAGACGTAGGTGAGGCTTGGTCTTTATGACCTTCCTCCACCTCCATCTGAGTTGGATTGTTTTTCTCTTTTGAATCCATACGATTCCCACGAGTGGTGCGGAAAGGAGGTCCATCCCAGCAGAGCCGCTTACTGGGACAAGGCTACTTACTCCAGAAAGGCGCCAGGTATTCTGGAGGGCTCGTTAAAGACACATCTCCCATGTGCCACGCATCCCTTCGGCACGGATGTCCTCACCACCTTATCACCCCTTATCTCCCAAGACTAGTTTAAGAAAGGAGAGAAGAGAGGTACCAGGTATCACTAGATGTGAGCACTGGTGGTGGTCCGCGGCAGCGACCTTTGCAAAGGATTTTGAGAATTTTATCTTCTCTCACCCTACTTATAATCGCCACTAGCCAGATTCCGTGAGAGACCTGGCCGATCCCCAATCCGCCACCCGGGGACGCGCTTGGTAGGTGCCACCCCCATAAAAGTTTATTACTTAACATTATAGCGTTTAGACTTTTAAGGCAGGTGGGTTTTAAAGCATGTTTAGTAGGTTTTTAAATAAAATCAAGTTGGATTTTATGTAAACAGTCCTAACTTTATTTAAATCCCTTAATCCTATTTTGTTATTTACCTAACAATACTTTGTTTCAAATTCTTTAGAAAATAAATTAAATTGCGACTTTATTTTATCATAAATATTTAATAGAGGTTTTTGTGTCTTGTTTAAGTTGGAGTTTTTTCCCTGTACCGATGTTTGATATTGCTTTCTTAATCAGTTTTTAATTTTTATCTAAAAAGATCTATAGTCAGATCAGTAATTTCTTTTAAAGCCGAATTATGATTTTTAAATTTCATACTAGGTTAAAGGAGATTTGGATGTTTTAAGAAACCTTCAAGTTCTTCATTATTACTTGTCTACACAATGTAAGTATCGTCAACATATCTCAACAATAAACTTTTGGTTTGATTAGTGCAGTTTTAACTCGTGTTTCTTAAACGTTATTTACAAAATAATAAATAGATAATGGTAGTTCAAGATTTTCGTGTTATTGAAAACAAATCATTGCCTAGACAAGTAAATGTAAAAAAAAATGGATTTACCGTAGTAATTTCTAACAAATTAAGGCATTATTTTTCACATAAAAAATATTTCGTGTAGAAGAAACAAGCTAAAAATATACTGGCATTTTTTAAAAATTACGATGCATACGAGAATTTATATGCCTACCTTAAGTAATAAAAATATTATATGTTTAAATTCTCACAAAGAAGTACCCAGAAATAAATAGCTATTGGGATCCGTATGCTCTTAAAATTGTGTGACACTAAGGCTTTAAACGGGAGGGTCCTAAACTTAAGGTTTTGTTTTAAATAAGAACACAGGGAATCGTATATATGAAGAAAATGAGAATTTTTCTGCTTTAAATCAAGAGTATTTTTCATTAGCCTCTTTTACAATTTTTTTTTATTAAAGCATTATTTTTAAATTAACAATTTTTTAAGCAAAAATTAAGACAGTTGTACAAATTCAAGGATGGTTAATTCTTTTCCGATATATTTTTATTCGCTGGATCCAATCCAACTATTTATGAAATTGTCAATTTTTTGCCTTTTTGTAAGAATTTATTTTTGTAAAGTTAATAATTTTGTGGGGAATAACTCAAAATATTAGTAGTTAATATGACAAGTAGATATGGGATTTTAAGGTATTTTTGCGGGTTGAATCAAAGGCAGAAATCAAATCCAGAATTAACATACAGAGTTATTTATATGGGGCATGAATACAAATATTGGCTAAAGCAAAAAACCTAAAAAACCATTATAAAAGTTTAAAGGGACAAAAAGGTTATAAAGTAAAAGAATTTTAAGTAACAATAATATTTTTTTACCAAATTAAGTTAGTTGATGATGAACAATATTATTTTAAAATAAATTATAAAAACACATTTTTTTTTATAAAAGTGGTGTTTAAAATATCAATAGGAAAAACAATAAAACTGGAATAATTTAAAATAAAAAAAAATATTTATTAGGTTAAAAAAATTACTTAACCCCTAAATTTACCCCATATATACAAACATTATTTAAAAGTCTAGTTGTTTTCTAATGGTGGTCTTTTTTTAACACAATTTTTATTGGTTTCTTTTTTGGCATTCTTATACGTCGGAAGTAACAAAACCAATTATTTGGGATCTATGGCCATTAAATTAGTTTTAGTCAAACATATATAACAACGTTTTTTTTTTATGTTTTACATGTTTCTAATTGTATCGTGATTAAAGTAGAATTTCATATTATATATATATATATATATATATATATATATATGTATATTATATGTATATATATATATATATATAATATATATATATTATATATATATATATAAATACATATATATATATATATATATATATATATATATATATATATAATATATATATATATATATATATATATATATATATATATATATAAATATATATATATAATAATATATATATATATATATATATATATTGCCCTTTTCTTTATATTATTTTTTTACTGTTTTTTTACACTAAGCTCAATATCATAAAATGTTATTAACATTTCAGAATATAGTGATCTCTCATTGCATTTACCAAACAAGTTTTTTTTTACATTTTCCCCCAGTTTTGGTTAGTTCTAAGTAGTACACCGGCCTTTTTTAAAATAAACTAATTGGGAATATTTTTACCATTACATGTCTATTATTACACAAAGTGATGGTAATTTTCTAGAAAGTTGCGTCCACTCCGATTTTGACCAAATTATGTATACGGTGGTTTTTTGGGGCACTGATCACGAATCTGAAAATATTGTTTCATCAACGTTTTTTTTTCCGAGATATTTATCATTAATATTTAAAATCAAACCAACCTCATTTACACTATTCCTCCTTCTTTTTGCACAGATTTCTTGATTTTTACACTAAATTGACACCATATTTTATAAACACCTTTTTAAAACCTTTTTTTATATTTATTTTATACCTTTTTACCATTTTATTGAAACATTCACTTTCAAATGCCACAACCATGTCTACACTAGGGAATTATTTAACAAAAATGGCCGCCCCGCTTGAAAGTAAAGCCTCACAATTTAATAAAAATAAAAGATGGTTTCTAAAAGGTGTTTATAAAATATTGTTTGTCAATTTAGTGTAAAATTCAAGATTTTTGTGCAAAAAGAAGAAGGAATATAGTAAATATAAGGTTGGTTTGATTTTTAAATTTGATGATGAATACCTCAATAGCAAAACTTTGCTGAAAAAAATGTTTTTAGGTTCGTGATCAGCGCCCCAAAAAACCCCCGTCTACCAAATTTGGTCAAAATCGGAGTGAAGGCAACTTTTTAGACAATTACCAAAGTTATTTTTAATGCAATAGCTGCGTTCATTTAATATTCTTTTATCTTTGTTTTTCACCTGCAAAATAAACGTTTTATACCCTGGCTACCCACAAACAGGTATACCACTGTGTACCTGTTTGTAAGTGACAAAGTGTACCAGTACACAATAAGGCAAAAATTTGAAGTTTTGGTAAAATTTATAAATTCAGCTTCGCACATGCCAAAGTTTTTAAATATATTACCCAGTAAAACTTTTATTTAAGATTCTTAGAGTTAAATTTTAAATAGCAAAAATTTAAATTTTTATAATTTTTTTATAAACGCTAAAAAAGAGGGCAGAGATGACCAATTGTTCTTTTTATGCACAAATCTTCAATATTAATGTAAAATAAAAAAAAATACATAACATATGTTTCTAACAAGTGCGCAAGTTTTTGTCTGTTAAAAAATTAAAAACACCTTTATTTTTATCAAAAATTAATATCTAATAAAGCACCCCCATTGTTATATGTTTTTAATACCTATGATTGTTTATCTTCAATAGAATACTTGTTCTGTGTGTAATTTCATTTCTAAAATACAACTCCTTATGGAATTACCAAATAACCAACACAAAACAAAGAAACACAATACCCTGGGGTGTTTTTATACTAAACAATTCAATCCAACTACCTTTATATTATTACATAAATTAAAGGATACTTGGCGCCCCAATGGACATTTGTTAATTATCTAATTGGGCTCGAATTAAAGATAAGTTATTGAGATTTTTTATGGCGTTTCTTCTGGCAATATATTTTTAAATATATATATATAATATATATATATATATATATATATATATATATATATATATATATATATATATATATATATATATATATATATATATATATATATAATAAATATGGGTAAAATATAATGTTCAATGTAGTAAAGTACAGGGTGTCTGATTATAATTTTAGATTTTTTCACAGGGTTTATTAACAGTTTATGATTAATACAAAATTCGTAATATTAGTCCCTTGACTGGATCCCTTTAAGCATGCCACCAGAGGTCCATTAATTTTTGCAACGGTATACGAAGTCTTTTGGGTCGCTGGTCACGAAAAAAATTGTTTTGGAGGCCCAAAATGGTCCAATTTTCTTTATTCGCAATTTTTGGTATTTTTTTAGGTTTTTTGTATTTTTTTACAAATTGTTATTTTAGGAAAAATAGTTTAAACAAAAGTTGTAGAAAATGTAATTATGAACATTTTTAATTTTTTTTACTGCACTTCGAGTAATTGACTGAAAGATGTTCATGCGCTGCAATTTCCTAACCTTTTTTGCTGTTTTTATTGATTATATCGCCATCACGATAATGTGCTTGAATTAGAAAATAAAAATAAAAATCGTCCAGATTTATTTAGCCTGCTTCTTATTATTTTTTTTTTAAGTGTAGGCGAGAGGCTATTGTGACGCGTGGGGTAATGCGACGCACGTCGTGTTATATAGTATTTTTTTGCACATTAATTGTTTCCCCTAACACGGCGTTCTGATACGGCGTCTACGACGCCAGATTACTTGCCTGCGCCCTATTGCCCACTCCTCCTACATTAAATAATCAACTGGACATTTCGACATTGTTGTTTTCATTTTCTTATTCAAGCATATTATGGTAATCGCAATATAATAGATTAAAACAGCAAAAAAGATTATAAAATGGCCGGGCATGAACATATTCCAGTCGATTACTCGATGTACAGAAAAAAAATTGAAAATGTTCGTAATTAAATTTTCTACAACTTTTGTTTAAACTATTTTTTTATAAAACGAATCGTAAGGTATAATTACAAAAAACCTCAAAAAATCACCAAAAACCGCGAATACAAAAAAAATTGGACCACTTTTGGCCTCTAAAACCATTTTTTTTTCCTGATCAGCGACCCAAAAGGCTTAAGATACCGTTGCAAAAATCCATGGGCCTCTGGTGGCATGCTCAAAGGGGTCCAGCCAAAGGACTATATCGTCAACTAAAAAAAACTAATTTTTGAAATAAAAACTAAAAGTCCTATTTTTTTTCTTAATAACCGCTACGTACAGCAGGTTTATATTTTCTTAAAAAAATGAAACATTAGCAGCTAAAGGTAATTAAATTAATGGAACTTACCTTGGTACATTTTTTCCATTATTATTATAAATCTTTTAAATATTTTCCCAAAACGTATTTAATAAATAATGTCCATATTGATGCGGTACGATTTTTATTCAAATTTTTTACTTTTCTCCTAATTTTCCGATCCAAAATAGCAATATCCATAGTGCGGATATATTAAATATTGTTTTTACATTTAAATTGCTGCAATTTTTGCATTTTAAAGAGGGATCTTAAGGGTCGTGCTTATAGTATTCAAGTCTTCTTAAACACTCCATTTAGAAGTATAACATGTACATAAGCATAACACATAAAAAAATTATGAGGTTTTTTTAAAGAAATATATAATATTCTAGCGGCTTTCGTAAAAAAATTAACCAAAATTGGTTTTTTACCTTCAAAGACAGCCTCTTGTTTTTTGTAACAGATTCTCTCTTTGGCTGTAGATCTTGTCTTTCTTTAAATTGTTTTATACGACTTTTTATGATATTTAATGCCGATGTTATTGTACTGGGCTATTTTATTGGCGTTTTACTATTTCTGCGTTATTATTACCGGATAATATCAAGTTTTTTTTCTTAACTATGCACCATTTTAAATTTTAGAACATTTGACACTTATTGGACAATACATTTCAAATTTCAATATCTGTAACGGTTATCTTAATAGACATAAGCAAATTTAACTGCAAATATTTTAAAAACTTCTAAAGAACATATATACATGAATATGCTTGTGTTTAGAAAAATAAGGAACAAATGATTTTAATTAAAAAAGTAGGTTGTTGCTTTAAGAAAATCTTTCATGGCATTATTTTCTATTTTATCTATGTTCTTGGTTTAATTTGACAAAAAATCCAAGCGGTTTCGAGTAATTTCTACAAATTTTTGTATTAAATATTTTTGGATATAACTAATAATAAACCCTGTAGGTGTAGTGTCCAATTATAACTAGACACACCATACATAATTATTAGGTAATATGTACTTTATGCCCAGTATTTTTGTGTGGTTTATCATATTTTTTGTAATTTCAGTGATTATTGTTTATTTATTTATAGCGTTTAATACCATTATATCTTATTTTGGAAAATTGCCTCTAAAATATTAGAAATGTTTTTTTTTTAATTTGGTAAGAATTTACTAATTGTACGCACCATTCTATATTCTGAAAACTAAAACAATATAGATGTATTTTACAAAAAATCCAGAAAGTATTTTTAAATGAGATTTTTTTGATTTATATCCTCTCGTAAACAAAATGTCAGAGCCTTAAAAACACATATGTTTCTTTTCTACAGATATTCTTCAAGATATTATTTTTATTTTATATCACATAATGATATAGAGAGTGATATTCCAAACATATGCTGAGCTCTTACACTCCGTTACAGCTGTAGCTGGAATCCAATTGGTTGAGCGCCTAACAACCACAACTAACCACGTGGTTTCCCTCACAGCTACTTTTTTTTCATAAAGTATAGCTGACCTTGGCCACGATCGTTAGCAAGTATACTAAGAATATACCTACTTGACACTTCAGCAGACCGTAAGGTATTGTTAAGTTATATCTTCGATGATACACCTACTAGAGGCAGCCTGGGCGCGATTGCACGCAGAGCGACAGAGAGGTTGTAAACTTATGGCGCTAAGGTTTCCTTTATTAGGTATATATGTAAAGGGTTAGCTTATGTTTATGGTATTTAATACAACTGATCAGTTTTACAACCTTTGAGCATATTATGTTTGAAGGTTGTAATACTTGCAATAGGTCTATAATGCAATTAGCACACTGGCTAAAGAAAAGGGGTTGTTCACTTATCGCGCCAACGCTTCCTCTAGTAGTTGTTCATATGACCTTTATTAATATAATATATCTGTTTTATAATTTTTGAGTACATACCTATTTGAGTCAGCATTACCGCCCAGCTGTGCAAATAAGCGGGCAAGAATCAGCACATGCTTTATCTCTTTTGCATGCTGTTCACACTGGACGAGGGTCAAAATTTTCTCTAGATAGGTATGATCGAAGTGCGGGATGCATTAAAAATATGTATAAAACAAAATTGTTTTTTTTTAAATAGATAAAATAAAAATATTTCTATTTTAATTATTAGTCATTTAAAAAGAAAATTAACAAAATTAAAACAAAAAGGAGGAACCAAGTAGTGTCTAGGCTTACCAACGGCGTTAACAGCTGTGCCACCGAGCTGATCATCAAAGAAAATCCTAATTGATATATAAACGGCGTTTAAACTTTTACACTTATTTTTCAGTTTGGCTAACTATTGTTTTTTTTTTTTGTATTTTGAAGTGTATAAACATCCTAAATGTGCACGAATAATGCATTCCCCTTAATTGTCCATTTTTAGTTACAATAATACAGTTTAAGTAAATATGTCGTTGCTAGTTACACGAACATGCACGCTTTTCTATAACACATACCGCTGTAAGGGCGTAAGGCCTATAAAATTTTTTTGAATTTATCCCAAGATTTATCTTGTATCGTTTTTATGTTTAAATACGATATAATTACCACATCCTAATGTTGAAACAACCTAAATTTTAAGTTATATTTTATTTAAAATTCTATAACACTTAACCTAACTATATACATAGCAAGGTACAAGTTATTTGTGTTTGTCTGACCAAACCGTTATAGATTAAGTTTGTATATTTTAAGCAGCTGAAAAATAAATGAGAATTTTTTTTTCGCGGATTTTCAGTATTCTTGTCTTACCTTTAAGTAATGTGAAAATTGCTTTCTTATTGCCATTACAAAAGATTTTATTTTGAATTGCCAAATAATTTGCATAAAACAAAGAAACACAATACTATAAGGTGCTTTGGTATAATGATTTCCTCAAATACTTCTTTATTGTTACATAAATTGTACAGCTCAAACAACATAATTTACTTTATTATTGCCAGAAATAACGCATGAATACAATGCTTCTCTCTCAAGAAAAAACACCTTTATTTTACATTAAGAAGAAAATTTACTTGTATTTTCATAAATATTGTGGGTTTTTTGTATATGCCTACTTTATAATATAAAATAATTTTTTTTTAAACAATGATAATTTGTGAAAAAAACTACAAATATTAATTTTTAAAAAAGTTACAGAGATTAAAAAAATGTTTAATTTAAATGTCATAAAAATTGTTTAAACAATACAAATATTTGTTTGCCCCCTTCAAAAGGTTTTTGATTTTAAATAATATAAAAAACAAAATTACTGAAAAAGATTATTAAAATCAGAACTGTTCTTAAGAACTTTAAAATTTTGGCAGTTTTATGTATTCATTGACGCTACTAAAAATAGGCTTTTAGTAAAACCTTAATGATTAGTCTTTTATTAACGTTAATTTATAAATTTGTAATTATAAATAAAAGTTTTTATCTACTACTAACGTATGTAAAATAATAAATAAATTAATTTTATCGCCTATTAATATAGTAAAAGTTATATTAGGATTACGTCACAGTTTTTGGAAAAACACGGGATTTTTGTGACAATTTGTTAATACACCTTTTTGTGATTGTCATTTACGTTTCAAATAAAAAATTAAGTTTGGAAGTATTTAAAAATACCTACATTTTAAAGTAGTGTGTAAAATTATATTTTCAGTTTCATATTTGGTTTACCACATTATCTTAAATTGTCCTAAAAGAAGTATATTTAGAGAATATGCGTAACCTGCTTTTACCAATTTTTGAATTCTATTTATTTATTTTTATAAAGTTCCCAAAAAGCAATATTAAAGCACGTGGCGAATATATACTTACTTCTTATTATCTTTTTTAATATAAACCTTATACCCCTTACTTTTTTATCCAAAATTTCCAATTTTATTCTTTAATGAGCTCATAATTTTTTTGCCACAGTAAGTCAAAATCTCTGGTGAAGAAAACAAGAAAACTTAAGACTAACGAAAGATTGTTGGCGAGAGAAAGGCAATAACTTATTTAGGGTCGAGTCATCAATAATAATAGTTCGACGAGAGAAATAAGACAAGAAACCAAAATGTTTTATTTTTCCGGAATAATATATTATATATATATATATATATATATATATATATATATATATATATATATATATATATATATATATATATATATATATATATATATATATATATATATATATATATATATATATATATATATATATATATATATATATATATATATATATATATATATATATATATATATATATATATATATATATATATATATATATATATATATATATATATATATATATATATATATATATATATATATACCAGTGACAACGAAATCACTACCCAGCCTTTTATTTTCTTCATTAAAAACATATCGCTTTAAAATTTTAGGATGCTATAATATATCATAAGATGCTGATTTTGGATATTATAACATGTCTCTATCACTTCCGGTTTTACCGGAAACGACATCAACTTTGATTTTTTCAATGGAACACCCTGTATATTTTTTAAAATTTGGATTCTTCAAATCATTTCTGATATAAAATGTATATTAGGTCATGTACCTATCTCTGCTAGTTTCTGAGAAAATGGCGATTAAAGATGTGCAAACAACCGCATATTATGCAGTTTTATGGGACAACAAACAAATGATATAATAAATTATTATGTGTAATTTAATTTTTTGAAGACTCTATCTGTGGAGGTCAAATAAAACTACTTCCGGCTTTACCGGAAGTGCTGCAAAATTGACTTTTCAATAATGTTACTTCAAAATTTAAATGCAACACCCTGTATATTTTTAAAATTGGATTCTACGGATCATTCCCGATATAAATCTGTATAATATCCTATACCTATCTTGTTAGTTTTTGAGAAAATGGCGAGTGAAGATGTCCAAACGACCGCATATTATGCAGTTATAGGAAAACTAAATAAACGTTAAAGCATTTAAAGATTTTTAATTCTTTCTAAATTATTTTTAATTAATCTTTAAATAAAAATTAATATTTAAATAACAAAATTGTCTCAGAGATTGGCCTGAATTATTTTAGCTTATTAATTTTTTAACATGTATTTGTTTCCCTAAAACTGCTAATGTGCGGTCGTTTGGACATCTTCAATCGCCATTGTCTCAAAAGTAACAAAGATAGGTATAGGATATTACAGATTTTTATCAGAATGACCTGTAGAATCAAATTTAAAAAATATAAAGTGTTGCATTTAAATTTTGAGTAACTTATTAAAAAGTCATTTTTGCACTAGTGAAGCCAGTAGTTTTATTATGACTCCTACTAGATAGAGTCTTCAGAAATAAATTAAATAAACATTAATTTTTTATACAATTTATTTGTTTTCCCATAAAACGCATAATTCGTGGTAATTTGACATCTTAATCGCCATTTTCTTAAAAACTACGAGATAGGTATAGGATATATTTTAGATTTTATATCAGAAATTCTAGAACCAAATTTTGAAAAATATACAGAATTCCATTAAAAAATCAAAGTTGATATCGTTCCGTAAACCGGTGATAGGACATCTTATAATATCCAAAATCAGCTCTTTTAATATATTATAGTCATCTAAAATTTAAAAGCCTACATGTTTTATTCAAGAAGGCTGGGTAGTGATTCGTTGTATTTTTTCTATATATATATATATATATATATATTATATATAATATATATATATATATATATATATATATATATATATATATATATATATATATATATATATATATATATATATATATATATATATATATATATATATATATATATATATATATATATATATATATATATATATATATATATATACAGGTGATTCACGTTGAGTGCCCTATTAAAAGTTCTGGGAAACCAAAAAAAAACTTTTGAAATTTGGCACACGGCCATAACAGGTAATAAGCTACATTTTAAAAATATTTTGGCAAGTGCAGCGTTGCCAGATCTAACCGAAACCAACGGCAAATTGTAATTTTAAATGGAACACCCTGTTTTTTATTGCATATTCGAATTCTACATAAAATTATAAGTAAGTTTTATTTACATCTTCCTATACCTATATCTTACCGTTTTTAAGAAAATAATTATACACTATTTTTTTTAAGGAAAATCACCATGTTAAAAGGTTTGATATTTACGTGCCTAAACGAGCAGGATACTAGAAATTTTTTATGGGTTTAGAAAATGCATGTATTTAAAAGATCTACATGCTATTATAGAATATATCCTACAGGGTGTCCTAAAAATTTTGCATTTTTACCGATATTAAATAATGATGAAAACTCAATTTTTTTTTTACAACATACTGTATTTTATCCTATTTTTTAATAGACCAATAATTTACCTACAAAACGTCCATACATGTTTCTATACCCATCTGTCACCGTTTTTTAAATACAAACGAATTTTAATTTTTCCCTGTTTTTAAATACTATCTACAGTAAACCACAGGCTTAATTGACAATTTACCTAGGTAGGCCATGGAAGTTTGTATTTTAAATTGCTCTAATCACTATTTGACATATAAGGTAAAAATTATTGAGTTTGTTTAATTAATAAGGAATAAATGCTAAAAAATAAAATTTGCTTATATTCAAAAAACGGTGGAAGATGGGTATATAAAGATGTATGGACATTTTGTAGCTTACTTATTGGTCTATTTAAAAATGGGATAAAATACAGTATGTTGTATTTAAAAAAAAAATAAGTTTTAATCATTTTTTAATATCAGTAAAAATGCAATTTTTTTGGGACACCCTGTAGGATATATTGCTATAATAGCATGTAGATCTTTTAAATCCATGCATTGTCTAGCCCTCAAAAAAAAATTTTAGTATTCAGCTCGGTTAGGCACGTAAATATTAAACCTTTTTAACATGGTAATTTTCCTTAAAAAAAAATCAAAAAGTTCTTTTTTTTTGCTTTCATAGAACTTTTAATAGGACACTCAACGTGAATCACTTATATATATATATATATATATATATATATATATATATATATATAATGATATATATATATATATATATATATATATATATATATATATATATATATATATATATATATATATATATATATATATATATATATATATATATATATATATATATATATATATATATATATATATATATATATATATATATATATATATATATATATATATATATATATATATATATATATATATATATATTATATATTTAATTATATTTATTGTTAGCTTACACTTGTTCAAATATTCCACGGTGCCAAAATATGAAGGACTAAAATAATATTACAAATATAATATATTTAGTAAAAATATAATAATGCTGTAATTCTACGTAGAATTTAGTACTTACGTATAGTAATTTTTAATTTTTTAAATATATTGTATGTATTTTATAAACTACGCATACATTGAACCATTTCATGTGCTACATATTTTATCAAAATGTTATTATTATTTCTTTGTTTAGTACTAAGCACTAGAACCCAGTTACATTTTAATTGCATGTAATAAAAAACTTGGTAAAATTTCCTTTTAAAACAAATAACAATAAAAAATGGGTACAAACATACAAATTATACTTAAAAATTAAGACAAAATAAAAAGGTTAATATCAAGAATAACATCAAAAAAAAAATATATGTCACACAATAAAAATATCCATATGTAGGGAATTATTAGGTATAAAAATATAATAAAAAATGTAACATGGATCCTTAGGTTTCTTAGTATGGAAAAAAAAGAAAACCTTAAAAAAATAGTAAAATACACATCTTAATCTAAGCCCTTGGAAGATACAATTTTAATTTTATTTAAAAAATAGGAAGTAAATTAAAGGATTTAATCCATTAGGTAAATTATTAATCCTTATTAGACCCTCACGGATAAGTGAATTTTTTCCCATTTTTCATTTCAGAGAGAGTATTGATGGACTTCCCCCGCGTGAATAAGCTTATTGATTAAATATATAGGGTTTATCCTAAAAATAAAAATTAATGTAAGATATTTAAAATACAGTTTATCACGCAACCATTTTAAAGAATCTAGCATACATCTAAGTGGAATATAACAAAATTAATATTATGGCTCGATTTTGTAATTTTGAATTCAAGCTATTTCATTTTTGTTAAGCAAATACAATATGGTAGAACAGTAAGCCAAATTAGAAAGAACCAACATATTGTAATTAGTAATTCTTGTCCACATGTATAAATATAAAGCACATTTTGAAAGATAATTAATACAATCACTTATTTTAGAAATTGTATATTTTGCATGCTTTTTAAAAACCAAATCTATATCTATAATTACTTCCAAATAATGTATATCACAATTTTGTTAAAAAAATTAAAAACTTGTAAAGTGAGTTTTAGGAATACATCCGATACAAGGTTTGTTTCTTATTACTAGATAATTTATTTCATTAAAATATACAAAGATATTATCTAAATTAAAATATAAAATATTACCTGGATTAATGCACAATGATTGAACAGTCTGTCTGGTTAAAAATGTAATGCCCTACTGACTTTTTTACTTTACCTTTAGGAAAAACGAGTTTAGTATAAAAGGGTTCAATGTCAATTTTTTTAAAAGTTTTCTTTTACCTATACAGGGTGTTTCAGGTAGTCTGGACGTTGTCATAATATCTTATTTCAAATAGGTCCCTATTTTTTTTATTTAAGATTTGAATTTTCCTTAAAATTTTAAACATTTTTGATCTAGCATACCCTATGTCTGACTTTAATGGTTACATCGCAAAGTGTAAAAAAACTGTAAGCTTTATCATTATCACTATCATGATATATCGCTATGTTTATTAATTTTAATAATAAGTCATGAAGTTTAACATATTCGTCAAATGACTGTTTTTGCACTGACATTAGTCCTAATTATTTTGACTACCTAAGTTTATTTCACGGATATGTCAACTTTCAGGGCTAATTGATGAAATTAACAAACTTAGCAATATTACGTGATAATGATAAGGCTTACGGTTATTTGCATTTTGCGATGTAACCATTAAATTCAGACACACGTATGCTACATCAAAATTTTTAGAATTTAAAGGAGAGTGCAAACCTTAAATAAAAAAACAGGGAACTCATTTGAAATAAGATAGTAGGTGCACGTCTAGACTTTTTAAAACACACAAGTAAAAGAAAGTTAAAAACAATCTTTCGAAACAATAAACTTTTATGCTAAACTTGTTTTTCCCAAACGTTAAATAAAAAAGTTAATGGGGGTTACATTTATAACCGGACACCCTGTACATTTAGTAATAAAGGATGTGTTATATTTATCTTATCTAAAATAACATACTTTTTACTATTAACCGAAGATGATATGAGCTGAACAGTGGCAAATAACAAGTCATATTCTTCTTTATTAACAAACTTGGAGCCTTCTCTATAAAGGCGACCAAAAGACTCTACCGGTAGAACTGAAAGATTTGAGTGATTTAAATCTTACAAAGTTTTTAAGTTTGCTACCCTGTTTTGGTAATAAATTAAAATACTTTTTCTTAAACACGATTTACGCTATTTAAAAAATGCCTAAGCCAATTATTAAACATACAGGGTGTTTCAAAAAACATGCGCCAACGCTCGGCTGGAGATTGGCCATCCAAAAATAATAGAAAAAGTTCTAATAAACATGGGTCCGCAATCCTTACTGAGATACAGGGTGTTGAAAATTAAAAAAAATATTAGGTATTTCTTAAAAATCTAAAAACTCTTTAAAGGTATTTGGTTTAAACTTTGGTTAAATTATGTGATGCATAGAAGGTAACTTTTCACCTAAATGAATTAAATTTATTTCCAGCAGAGGCGGTGCATTGAGGTAAAAATAATAATATTATTGTAGAAAAATATAGCTAAACTAATATTGGATACATGCCAAAAAGGTGCACGAATAGACATTTTGTCAATTTTCTCCGAAACGGTTTCATTTATCAATAAATACCAAGAAGTAGTTTTGATTAAGTTAGAAGCAAGAATTTTTAAAAGACCATAAAAATATTAAAAAAGGAGTGGCGTACCATATTTTTCTACAATAATATTAATATTAAAGGTATTTGGTTAAACTTTGGTTAAATTATGTGATGCATAGAAGGTAATTTTTCACCTAAATGAATTAAATTTATTTCCAGCAGAGGCGTGCATTGGGGTAAAAATATTAATATTATTGTAGTAAAATATAGCTAAACTAATATTGGATACATGCCAAAAAGGTGCACGAATAGACATTTTGTCAATTTTCTCCGAAACGGTTTCATTTATAAAAAAATACCAAGAAGTAGTTTTGATTAAGTTAAAAAGAATTTTTCTTAAAAATTTATTATTTATAAAAATGCTAAACAATATTATACATAAAAGGTGCAAAAACATTTGTCAACCCGAAACGGTTTCTTTTCAAAAAATAAAGAATAGTTTTGATTAAGTTGAGCAAGAATTTCTAAAACACCATAAAAATTTAAAAAGGAGTGGGTCATTTTTTACAATAATTAATAATATTAAAGGTATTTGGTTAAAATTTTGGTTAAATTATGTGATGCATAGAAGGTAATTTTTCACCTAAATGAATTGAATTTATTTCCAGCAGAGGCGGTGCATTGAGGTAAAAATGTTAATATTATTGTAGTAAAAATTTAGCTAAACTAATATTGGATATATGCCAAAAAGGTGCACGAATAGACTTTTTGTCAATTTTCCCCGAAACGATTTCATTTATCAAAAAATACCAAGAAGTAGTTTTGATTAAGTTAGAAGCGAATTTTTAAAAGTTAAAAATATTAAAAAAGATTAGTATTTTTACAATATAATAATTTAAAGGTATTTGGTTTAAACTTTGGTTAAATTATGTGATGCATAGAAGGTAACTTTTCACCTAAATGAATTAAATTTATTTCTAGCAGAGGCGTGCATTGAGGTAAAAATATTAATATTATTGTAGAAAAATATAGCTAAACTAATATTGGATACATGCCAAAAAGGTGCACGAATAGACATTTTGTCAATTTTCTCCGAAACGGTTTCATTTATCAAAAAATACCAAGAAGTAGTTTTGATTAAGTTAGAAGCAAGAATTTTTAAAAGACCATAAAAATATTAAAAAAAGAGTGGTGTACCATATTTTTCTACAATAATATTAATATTAAAGGTATTTGGTTTAAACTTTGGCTAAATTATTTGATGCATAGAAGGTAACTTTTCACCTAAATGAATTAAATTTTGTTTCTAGCAGACGCATGCATTGAGGTAATAATATTAATATTATTGTAGAAAAATATAGCTAAACTAATATTGGATACATGCCAAAAAGGTGCACGAATAGACATTTTGTCAATTTTCTCCGAAACGGTTTCATTTATCAATAAATACCAAGAAGTAGTTTTGATTAAGTTAGAAGCAAGAATTTTTAAAAGACCATAAAAATATTAAAAAAGGAGTGGCGTACCATATTTTTCTACAATAATATTAATATTAAAGGTATTTGGTTTAAACTTTGGTTAAATTATGTGATGCATAGAAGGTAATTTTTCACCTAAATGAATTAAATTTATTTCAAGCAGAGGCGTGCATTGGGGTAAAAATATTAATATTATTGTAGTAAAATATAGCTAAACTAATATTGGATACATGCCAAAAAGGTGCACGAATAGACATTTTGTCAATTTCTCCGAAACGGTTTCATTTATAAAAAAATACCAAGAAGTAGTTTTGATTAAGTTAGAAGCAAGAATTTTTTAAAGACCATAAATATTAAAAGGAGTGGCGTACCATATTTTTCTACAATAATATTTAATATTTAAGGTATTTGGTTTAAACTTTGGTAAATTATGTGATGTATAGAAGGTAATTTTTCACCAAATGAATTAAATTTATTTTAAGCAGAGCGTGCATTGGGGTAAAAATATTAATGTTATTGTAGTAAATATAGCTCTATGATACACAAATAAAAGTCATTTTCCGAAAGTTTCATTTACAAAATACCAAATAGTTTTATTAAGTTGCATAATTAAGACCAAAAATTTAAAAGGATGGGTCAATTTTTACAAAATTTACTATGCACCTTTTGCTGGAAATTTCATTTAGGTAAATACCTTCTGTTCTCAAAACCAAAGTTTTAACCAAATACCTCTAAAAAGTTTTTAGATTTTTAAGAAATACCTAATATTTTTTTAATTTTTAACACCCTGTATCTCAGTAACGGAACGATTGCGTACCCATGTTTATTAGAACTTTTTCTATTATTTTTGGATGGCCAATCTCCAGCCGAGCGTTGGCGCATGCACAACACCCTGTATAAACCTTATTGCTATTTCTATCGTTTGATCAAACCATTGTAGACAAAAAAAAATTATATTTACACAAAATTTAAGTTTTTTTTTAAATGTTTATTATTTTGGGGTATTTGTTGATTGAAAGCCATTACATCCTGCTGTGATAACAACATAGTCATTCTTACGAAAGTCTTTTACTAATAACTTTAAATGTTTAATTACGTTGTCATTATTGCCAACCAGCTTTATGATGGATCTAATCTTACAGTTTGTATGTCTTACTTTTGCTTGAGTTTCATTTGGGTACCTTACTGATTCGTCACCCAGCACCAGAATATTTCTGCAGATCTATGATTTTAAAAGCTTACACTAAGGATTTCTTTTATATCAAATAATAAATTGCACCCCTGATAATAAAAAAAATAAGAGCTTTTTCCATTTTTTTTTCCAAAAAAAAACCCAGAGTAATATTTTCAACCAGGTGAAAACCAAAAATACTAAATTTTAAAAAACCTAGGTAAAAAATTTAGTATGTGGAACAGTAGTATTTATTTAATTAATATAATATATAATTACTTATTTTTGCAAAATCTAACTTTAATAGATTTATAAATGGTTAAAAAATAATCGTTAAACCCAATTTGTTTTAAATTTTTTTATAGAATTTTTGATTTCAAAAAATGGCACAAAGTTTTTTTTTCCCCACCATTTTTCAACGTTAGTTCAGGTGTATCCCATAAGCAGTTGATTTTCTGAACTGAACATTACATACAGAGTGGTCTAACAAAAAATATGCATCTAGATTTTCTCCTGTTTTTGTAAATTAACGCAAAAATGCTCGGACACGTAGATTTGGCTTTTGAGGGGGACACATTTTAGACATATTTTTAAACCTGTGCCTTTAACCCTCTGGCGAGGGTAAGTAACAGCCCTAAAATTTTAAAGTGGGCTCAAGTAATATATCATTTAAAAGTGCACAAAATTATATTTTTAATGATACATTATTTGTTGTATTTTACTTAAACAGTTAATAGAAAAAGAGCTTTAAGAAAAATAACCCAATAATTTTGGTATTAATATTAAAAATCAAAATACCTACAATTATTGCTAAATTCAGGTCCAAATTACATTACCCCCATCGAGGGTGAGTAACAACCCTAAAATCTTAAATAGAAAGAGGGGTCAAGTGATATATCATTTGAAAGAGCACAAATTATCCTTCTAATGATACCTTCTTGTTAAATTTTACTTAAACACTTAATGCGAAAACAGCTTTAAGAACATTAACCCTATAATTTTAATATTTATTAAAATAATACAAATAAGCTTAAGTTATTTTAAATGAAAGCAACTAAAATCATTGAAACATTAAAAAGTGTAAATGATTAATTAAAACGTCCTTTTACAAGTGCTGAAAATGTAACCCATTTGCTTTCATACAATAATACAGATTTTGTTTAAATCTATTTCTAATATTTTCTAGCATATCAACTGTGATGCTGGCTCGGGCTTTGTAGCAAAACATTTATTTTTCAAGTGTCCTCAAAGAAAAAGTCAAACCGATTAAAAATATTTTAAGAGCAACTAGTAGAGACATTTAAATTAAGCGGATCGCATTCCAAATAACAATGGAGATATGGTCTATTTATAATATTATTTTTATAAGGGGGACAACCCTTTGTGGATATTTTTCCTAGGTAATAAACTAGATAAAGCTTCCATTCAAATAAAATGTAGATTTATCGAAAAAACAGATATTTATTATAAGTGGGACTTCAATTACGCCGGCTACTTCTTCAACAAAATACTGTAAAGCCCCCATTCAAAATGATTTTCCTAATTTTTAAGCTTTCCTATTTTAACTTTTTTTTAATTTTTGTACGGATGAAATTTGTTGACTTTTAAAATTCGTATTACGGATGAACAGGAGAAACCTGAGGCTTTAGCCAATTGACGGGTACTTTCAGTAATCCAATTCAACATGCCCACAACAGCGAATTATACAGCTTCATTGCTGATCGGTTTCTGTGGCTGGTGTTTTACATTACAGACAGGTATCGACAAACTTGTTAACTAACTTGGCAACATACAAATCATTTACTTTTTTATCGGAATGACTCCCATTAAACAAGCAAGCGGTAAGTCTAGCACAACTATTAATTTGATAATATTGTTAAATAATTTCAACTTGTTTTGAAATAAAATAGCCGATTTTTTACAGTAAAATGAAAATATCTTTAAATGCAACCAACAAATCCGTTCTCGCAATAACTGTTCATGTTAAATTCAACAAATAAGGTGTCATTAAAAAAACAATTTTGTGTCCTTTCAAATGATATATCAGCCGATCCCACTTTCCATTTAAAATTTTAGGGTTGTTACTCACCCTCGCTAGGGGATTAAAGGCTAAGGTTCTCGCCCAATAAAGCGACACGGCGCGACGCGACGCGACGCAATTAAATGCATCAGGGATACTTTACATGTAATCAAATTAAAGTCCGCCCATCTAGGCGATGCGACACGGCGCAATGCGAAGCGACGCGACGCGACACCTCGAGACAAGTCGGGAGAGCAAGCAAGTGACAATGTCGCGTGGCATTCAAGTCTCATCGGCCTCCTTCGGGTATCCTCCATCGTGAAGGATCGTGAATAATCTCACATGCTGCTCTATTATCACTGCATATGTTTATTTGTTGTTATTTTTTTGATATTTGTCTTTTATTATTTTTATATATTTTTTTAAATTTATCTAAATAAAAAAGCTCTTTAGTGGATTCTGATTTCAAGGTATGTAAAAGCAACTTCTTTTTGGGTGTTCTATAGACGTCTGTATTAAACTAAGAAGTTCAAAAAACTTTTCTTTCAACATGCCAAAGTATTGGAAAAAATTTCTTGCATTATTTCTTAAATCTGAAAATAAGTGATGGAATTCGCCTTTCTCTTTTGATTAATTTCATGAACCCAAACTCGCTTTTTTTTCTTTTTTTCCTCTTCTATAGCAGCAATTACTCCAAACACAAAAATATCTTCGTTCGATGAGCTCTCCATGACAACCTACAATCGACTGCCACATTTTAAAAGAATTCGCGTCGCGCCGCGTCGCGTCTCTTCTCCCAGTGGGCGGACAACCCTGTTGCGACGTGTCGCATCTCATCGCGCCGCGCCGGGCCGCGTTACCCTAGTGGGCGAGCAACTTTAGGTTTAAAAATATGTCTAAAATATGTCCCCCTCAAAAGCAAAATCCACGTGTCCGAGCATTTATGTGTTAAATTTCGAAAAAAGGAGTAAAGCTAGGTGCATACTTTGCGTTGAACCACTCTGTATGTAAAAGTAGCAGTGAGCAATTACAATAAAATAAGTCATTAAAATGTTAAAATTCTAGTATTGTTAAATGCGCAAACTGTTAAGTTTTAAAATTCAATTGTGTTAAAAAGCACCTTAATCATAACTAAAGAATTAAAACATTAAAAAAAGACTCGTTAATTGTATAAAAGTAAAACATTCTCTATTTCCTTAAAGACCTACATTGTTTCTTAAATATATAGTAGCAATTGCAGTTTAGAAAAAATAAACATAAATAAACGGTAACTTTAATAAAGTTTATAGTAATTAATTCTCCAAGTTTGTAAAATAATTACTGTAGCCTGTTTAGATTACCAATTAAAAGTTAATATTTGTTAAACCTGAAAGGTATTGTTTTATAAGTTTTTACAAGAAAAGGTTTGATGTTGGAAGATATAAAGAAACCCACCAGAGATAGTTTAAAAGAACGGGAAAATTAAAGTTTTACCAACAATCCTGGGTAATCATCTAAAGTTTAAGTGAAAAGTTGTCCAAACCTTTAAATGTTTATTTTTTATTTTAAATGTAACTTTTTATGTAGAAGAAAGTAAACAAATTAATTTTGGGTTCTTATTAAAACATATGTTTACTTAATGTGTTTGTACTAATTTTATTTATAACTTTTTATTTGACCAGAAGGTCTGTTGAGTCTCGTAGGAGTCTTTACCTCACATTCAAAATTTTGTGAATGACAAAACTTGGCAACAGTGTTATTATGCACAATTTAGCGGTAAAAAGATATTAAAGAAGCAAATAGTAAACAAAACCTATATTATAGGTGATTTCCTGAATTTGTGTGTTTTAAAATCGAGTGGTATTGATTAAAAAAAAATAATGAAGAGGTAACATGTCATAAAATATAAACCACAATTAGAAAAGCTATAAAAGGTTGGTAAACTAAAAATTTGAAATGGTTTTAATTGATAAAAAAGTCTGTATATGTTATTTTTTATCTCTAATAATAACCGATATACAGGACCCTCGACAAAAATTCAAAAACATCATATCTCCAAATTAAATCAAGCTAGCCTTGATATTTTCACATATTTAAATTTGTATTAAAAATCGGTCCGAAGAATTAAGAAACAGAATTGCTCTTTAAGTTTTCTCATTACCCCGTTAATACAACGAAAATGAAGGTGTCCAAATAGAAACGCTGTACTTAAAGTTATCGCACAGTTGAGAAAATATTTTTATTTTAAAAGTGGTCAAGAAATAGCTGGAAATTATTTTCATGTTTCTGAAATGGCTGCTAGGGTTACTGCAATCTTAAATCTAAAAAAGTAATGTTTCTGTGAATTTTGCTATATTCACCTAACAAAAAAATACCTGATTTTTAAAGTCAAGAATAATTTAAACCTTTTTTGTTTGACAATTTTTGTGTATCTTGAAAAATAAAGTAATGGGGTTATATAAAGGTTTTCGTAAAAAACACCCTGTATCTTCGAAAGAGGATACAGATCTAGGAAACTTAGGCTAGTTAAAAAGAGCTATTCTTGGCTATAAATGTTATATTATTTGAAGTTTTGTTAGTTTCACAGGTCGCCGCTAGAGGGCTTTTTTTAAATGCCGACAGAAATGGTTAATTTTCTCAAAAAAATTAAATGCATTGGTATGATTTTTTTTTTAAAAACGTAGCTAAAGCTTGCAAAAACCATATCTCGATATCTTGTTCCTTACCTAAAATTTAGGCCAAAGAAAATTTTATACGTCAATATCTCAAAAACTATAAAACCTACTAGAAATTTTTAAGGACATTAATTATGTACTTTTACGGAATCTTTAATTTCGGTTTTATGATATTTTCGTCAATACTTTACGAGTTATAATAAAAAAATCAAATTTCGGGGGCATACCTTAAAAATCCGGATAATTCGATTTATTGATTTTAATTCGTAAAGTATTGCATTTAGGCGAAAAGATAACAAAACTTAAATTAAAAATTTCGTAAAAATACATAATTTATGTCATATAAAATTTCTTGTAGCTTTTATAGTTTTTGAGATATGGACGTATAAAATTTTTTGGCATAAACGTTAGGTAAGGATCAAGATAAAAAGATATGGTTTTTGCGATCTTGTTAAAGCATTATGTAGCTACTTTTTTATGAAAAAAAATCTTACCAATGAATTTAATTTTTTTGAGAAAATTAACCATTTCTGTCGAAATTTCGAAAAAAAGCCCTCTAGCGGCGACATGTGAAAATAACAAAACTACAAATAGTATAACATTTATAGCCCAAGAATATACAGGGTGTTTTTTACGGAAACCTTTAAATACCCCCACCACTTTATTTTTAGAGATACAGCAAAAATTGTCAAACAAAAAAGGTATAAATTATCCTCGACTTTAAAAATTAGGTATTTTTTTGTTGGATTAGTATAGCAAAATTTACAAAAACATCACTTTTTTAGATTTAAGATTGCAGTTAAGCCCCCAAGTCGCCATTTTAAAAACTTGAAAATAATTTGTAGCTATTTCTCTAGACCACTTTTACAAAAATATTTTTTCCCCAACGCTATGCGATAAACATTTTCTGAGATACACCCGGCGTCCTTTCTTATTTGGACACCCGGACATAATCTTTGTGCCGTACCTTCGCTGAAATACTCGGTGGTCTCTATTACATTTTTTGTCCTATCCCATATTCATTGTTTAAAACAACTTATAGAAATGGGCAAAAATTATAATTTTATTTTATTTATAAATTATAGTTTTATGTTAGCATTTTACATAAATACCACCAATTTTTGATATATTTTTTATCGATCATATGATTATAATATCAAATAAAACGCAAAAGAAATTGTTTGGACAGATAGTAATATTGCCTATATTATACGGAGGTAAAACTCTTTGGGACCAAACTTTACAAAATCTAATCTAATTTCTTCGCAGAAAATTTTATTTGCTAAAGTCAAGCAAAAAGTCTCCTCGAAATCTCCTGGTTTTTACAACGAGATCGGAGAACTTTGCAGATTTTATTAGACCTTTCCACTTTCTGGTCCTATTTTTTTTACCCACGCTTCGCTGTAAACGTCAAGTTTTCTGATAAGAAAGAAATTTATACACATACATGGACCGTTATCAAATAAAAACTAAAATCCCCTTGGATGTGCTGATTGATATATCGCTTTTGTTTCTTTTGTATCTGTTAGGTTAATAGCTACTTGGGTTTATACTATCTGATACCTTTAATTTACGTGTTAAAACAAATTTATTATTATTTTATACAATGTTGGCAAAAAGTCTGAACTGTACAAATAGGACACTTTGGTGGTTGAAATATCCTCAACAAGGGTTAGTGTTAACAATACCACTTATAATAGTTCTTTAATTTGGGTACAAAGCCAGCGATGATTCCATGTGTACTTCTATGAAATAGCCTTGGCATTAGGCGTTTTCACTATTTAAATACCAAAAAGACAATTTAGTGCTCTTGTTTGTAGCAACCGCTGCCATGTACTGCCTAACAGCTGTTTACAAAATATGTCTGTGTTTGGTAACGTAACAATGTTTATTTTCAATAATACTAAAATCTTGGACTTCCATTGTCTTTATTTGTTAAATGGTATACAAGTCTTTGTTAGTAATGTATCTCTTATCATTTTTAAGTTATAACTAAAAACTACTCTTAAAAGCTACGTCTAATCTATTATCCGTTTTTTTACCAAAGCCTGACCGAGTTTTCACGGTTCAGTGACGGCTACCAAATATTCGGAATGTCGATACTAGGCTTGCTAAATATATTTTGATTGTTTGAAAATATGATAGCTTCTCTAAATTAACTTTTTTTTAGTGGGTTTCTTTATAAATATTTTTTTTGCTTCCGACCATTGTATGCGGTGCTTGACCATGCATCTTGGCAACCCCGATCTCGACGTTTTACTTCAATTTGTAAGTTTTTTGTTCTTTAACCCTATATTTAAGTAGTCTTTTTATTTTTCCAATGTTTACCTCTCCACATTCACAGAGAATTTGGTAGATATAGTCATTATTTAAAATATTGTTGTGAGTTCTGGTCTTAGTAAGAATACTTTCTGAAGCTGTTGGGGATTTAAAAGCCGTTTAAATATTATACTTATTGGCGAGTCTACAGATCGTTTTTAAAGTCCCTTTTATTTACGAAATTGTCCCTAATGTTTTGTCTTGTTGCGTCTTGTTCAAGTTAAAGGTTTTTGTCAATTTTTGATATTTGTCGATTATTTCCTTAAACATTCTCTTATTGTAGCCATTCTGCTTAAGTTCCCTAGTTATATTAGTTATTTCTTCTTGCAAGGATTCCTTACTGTTACATAAGGTCACGACACTGTTATATAAAGTACGTATTTCCCTTTGTTTCGTGCCGTTAAAGTGATTTAAATTTGGGTGAAATATTGCCCAGTGTGAGAAGGTTTTTCACATAACGAGGTTTGTATATCTCCACTATTTCTATGAATACAACGTTAAAAAATGGTACGGCCCAATTTTTCTCCTTTTCCATGGTAAATTTGATACAAGATCGGGGGAAATTTGGGTGTTTTAAAAAACTTTTAAGTTTGTGTCATTACCTGTCAATACAATAAAAGTATCGTCAATGTCATCAACTTTTGGTTTGATTAGTGCAGTTTTAATTGCATGTTACGCAAACCATTTTATATAAATATTTGCTGCCACTGGAGAGAGCGATGATCCCATCAGTAGATTATCATCCTGCGCATTGTACCCATTTTTCACTTAAAAGTATACATTATGTGGGCATAGCTCCAACAACTCCATTACACCATCCAGCATGAGGGTAGTACGTTCTACTATTATGTCATTTTCTTTAAGCTTGACTTGAATAGTGTTTAACGGTTCCTTTATTAATACATTTGTATACAAAGTTTCCACATCAAAACCTATAAGAGTATCGTCTGGTTTTGTTTCCACATTTTTAAAAGTCTTAACAAATGGCTAAATTTTAAACAAAAAATTGGTAACTTACCAACTAATTGTTTAATTAGGTCTAAAAGGTATTTTGCCAGTGCAGTCGTGCATGCATTTTTAAAACTGGTAATTGGCCTTAAATGTACAGGTGTGGAAAGTTCAAAACCGAACATGGACCGTTTTGCAAGTAGAACAAAGAAAACAAATTAAACGCTAAAACACAGTGAGATCAAATTTAAACTAGGACATACGCACCAAAATAGCTTAAACAGGCATACGCTCGACAAAGTTTGCCGTATGCTTTGAATCGCTGGTCTTCGCTGTTCGAAACAGCGCTTGATACAAGTATCGACACATTGCGAAGCTTTGTCTTACTTTTTTCACACAGTTAAAGGGGTTGATCGTTTCTGTTTGATACATTACACTTTACACACAGATATGTGGATGTTTACTGTTATGTGGTGTGCCAGCTGTTTAGGTCAGAAAGTTTTTGTATTTCCTAATGTTCGGTAAATTTTGTTATCTACCGATGTTGTGGTTAGTTGTGGTTAGTTGTTTTGTATTATAACTACATCGTCATTCTGTTTATCTGCTAGAAGCATTTTAATAGATTTGTCATTTTTTAAGAGATAGTTATTCATTTTCAGTATCGACTGTCGCCAACGAGACAACATCAAGTAAACTAAATAATATTTGTGGTAACTTAAATGTCACCCTTGGTTTCAACCTCTGTATATTATGTGTTATATTATGCAAAATAAATTATATGTAAGTAAAACTATAATGTTTAACCCGCTTTTATGGTTCTCGTTAAAAGAAAACTATTGTGTCAAACTAAATTGCTATAAACTAAACAGTTTATATAAGATTAATTGTAAGGCAAGAATAAAGCACCCTTTATTTAGTGTGCATGCAGATTTACTTTTCAAAACTTTTCACTCACATACATTTAGCCAATACATTTTTTATTTTATTATAAAAAAATCACTATTGCTTTTTATAAACGTGTATAATTTTAAATAAACTTAGACATTTAAAGATAAATAGACTTCAATTAAAAACTTTCTGGCAAATTCCAAATTCCCCCAAGTTCAATTTAATCTTATGCTAATACTTTCTGGCATTTTATTTTAGTCATTCAGAGCAGCAAAACTAAGTAACACATTAAACGTAAAATTATAAATTCGTCTTGCTGTCAAAATAAAAACAAGACAAAAATGCCGCAAGGAAACCGAGCAGAAAATCAAGCAAGTCTGAAAGAGTGAATTTTGTACGGCAGTGGGGGGACGCTAAAAGTTTATGTTAATAAGTGAAAAATAAAATATATTTTCTTTACTAAATATATGCTTACTTGTAGTTACTTACTACTTTCTAAATGGTAAATCTATAGCGAGTCTCTAAAGTTTTTTTTAAACTTTGCTTCTATTATGTTGTACCATTATAAACTGATCAAACATATATAAAAACTATAGGGCAGAAATAAAGTGGTTTATATCAATTTATCTGTTTTCTAATAAAAAAAACTTTTAGTATAAAAATAAATAGCAAGAATTTTTATACATTTTCGCAATCATGTCTTAAAAATTGTTACCCTTTAAACAGAAAACAGCAACGTCCAAAGCGAAAAATTCTAAGTCATAATATACAAAGTGTTATTTGTCAGATTACCACGATACCTATATCAGACCAAAAACACTTAAATAATGGCCAATAAGTTCCTTTCCAAAAATCTCGGCCTTTAAAAGTACTGAGATCTAAAATAATACCAAGTTCTTTTTGACTTAGCAAAATAATGCTTAATATCTACTGGATGTCCGTAGCAGGTGGTTGTTTAAGGTATCCCATTGTTTTTACTTATTTGACTAGAAAGTTGCATTTCAAGAGATATGACACACCATTTATCTCTGTCACATATTGTCCAAATGTTTGTAACTTTTATTCCATAGTGGGATGAATGCGATAAAACGCTTAATTTTAAACCAAGACTTGGTCCAAAATATTTAGTATTGTAGGTTTGTTTTTTATAGCCTCTACAGGCTCTTTTAAAGTTTGTTAAATTGTGTATAGGGCCTTAAGTCATTTTTTTTAAATGGACCGAAGCTGACATAGAAGCATAGCTGAAAAGAGTATGACAGATTCACTATAGCAACAAGAAATTATCGTGTTTTCCAAACAACTTCACGTATCTGTCAACGTTGGCAAATACAACTGGTTGATGATGTTACGACAAAACTAATAATTATTCAATATATATTTTCTGAAAGACTTTTAACTGAAATATCAATTGTGCAGTGTCACATTGTAGGTAAACAAAACCTTTTTTTTAGGATTCTACTAAACCACTTTAGATCGATTTAAAAAAAAATGACTTAAGACCGTAAATACGATTTTGCAAACTTTAAACGAGTCTGTAGAGGCTATAAAACACAATAAAAGACCTTTATATCCATTTTTTCGTAAATACTTGGTCTAAAATTTGCAGTTTTATTAAATTCTAAAATTATAATTAAAATTAAAAAATATTTCAAAGTAAGAATCCTTACTTATAATTATAAATATTATACAGGGTGATCTTTTTAAGTTCTTTTGAGAAAAACGCTTGTACCCTTTTTTTCAGGAAAAAACTTTTTGGTCTTATGCACCAACTCCTAACGGCAATCCTTGGACCAGGGCAAATTCCACCACTGAAATCTTAAATAGAAAGGAAGAGGTGTCAAGTTATACCTTGTTTGAAAACCCTTTTCAATTTATTTCGGTTCGGTGATTTTCGAAATACAGAATGTTGAAAGGAAAAAAAATATCCAATTATTTAGTGCTTAAAAAGATTTCTAAAGAACAACGATCGGACCCATGTACTTTTATTTCAAATTAAAAAAAATAAGCTAAGGCATGATTCTAACTGCAACGCCTTGACAAGGGTGCGTTTCATCCCTAACCTCTAAGAAGAAAAGAGAGAGAGAAAAAAGTAGCAACTTGTTATTAAGGTATTTTTTTTCTACATTGGCTTATTTGATGCAGCGGTTTTTGATATACAGGGTGTCTATACAAAAAAAATATGGAATTATAATTTTTTTTAAGTTGTCTTTTTAACATAAGGCTTTTAACAAACTTGCCATAAACAAATTAAATTATTTTTTTAAAATATACTAGTGCCCTAATTATGGTAGCGAATCTTTAAACCAAATTTTAAGTAATGAAGAAAAAGTATCGCCCCCTCAATCGCCAGATCTTTAACCACTGTTTTGTTTTTTTGGGGTCACATAAAAAGTAAAGTGTATGTTACTCAACCTTAGTCGTTGGAAAAGTTGCGGGAACGCATTAATTTCAAATGTAATCAAATAACTACCAAAACGCTCAGAAATGTGCAAGGAAGATTCGAGCAAAACCTTTATTACTGCGCGGAAGCTAATGGTAGCCATCTTCTTCATTTCTTAAATTGATAGTCTTATTTTAAAGTAGAAAGCAAAATAATCTATATTTATTTTTGCAAATAAAGGTTAAATAATGAGTCTAGAAATTTAAATATAGTAGAACCACTATGTATACCGAAAATTACTGTACCAAACGAGCTAAAGTAAGAATGACCGCGAAGAAAAATAAAAACCTCTAAAACAAGGTATTACTTGGCTCCCCTTGCCTTATAAGATGATAAGGGTGAAACGTACCCTGTTCAAGGAGTTGCAGTTAGAAATCACGAGCGTTCAAATGTTTTTTCTTTAAAATTAAAGTACACTAGTCCGATCATTGCTATTTAGAAATCATTTAAGGCACCAAAAAATTAGAGGCTTTGCTTTTCTTTCGACATTGTATTTTGAAAACCACTGAATTAAAACAGCTTAATGTAGGTTTGTACATAAAAAAAATCAATCAATCCCCCTTTTTATTTAGGATTTCAGCAGTAAAATTCGCCTCGGCCAAGGGTTGCGGATAGGGGTTGCTGCATATGCATAAATAGTTTTCCCTCGAAAAAAAGGTAAACGGATGCAATAGTTTTAAATCCAGAATACAATAAAACGGTTAAAAACGATATTTTGTAAGATGGTAGTGGAAAAAATTATTTTTCGACCATAAACAAGATTATGTCTACTTTTTAATATAAGCTTGAATGAAATGAGACGTCTCAACCCTTACAAGAAGAATTTGTATTGGTTTTTTACTTTATTTTTGAAAAATTATTAAAATTAATTTTAAACTAATCTACAATGTAAAATCTTTTTCAATATTTAGCAACGACGTAAATATTATAGACAAAAAATGATTAGCAAATATACCAAATGTGTATTTATCCTAAGCACAATCTTGCTTAAATAAAATTAAATTGAGTATTATAGGTATTAATTCAACCTTCAAATTTAAATAAGCTATAATTCTCTAATAAAATATAAAATCAATATTTTTATTTGTTTCCTTAAAAATTCTATATTCTATTCTTCGTTTACCCCACCTCTGACTGGCATCTAAGACCAAAAATAGCTTGGCTATTTAAAAGTCAATGACAGTGACAAAGAAGCTTATTATGCGGATTAACCGAGGACAATCCCACATTACCCCTAATGCGCCAACGGAAACCACCCTTAGTGAAGATGATCGTTATAAATTTCTATTTTGCCCTAATTGTGCAGTCTCATATATTTCTCTTAATATTAAGCAAACTCTAGTAATTAGGTTTGGATAAGTTAATATTTAATATTCATAATCATAGTAACTTAGAGATTCGTTAAAATAACTCTATATAATGTTGGGTAATTAATTATGTTTTAGGGAACAAAGGCAAAGAGTATATTAAAATAAATAAACATAAATCTTATGGACTAGTATCAAAAATATTTTTTTCTACAAGCGTACGGAAAACTATACCTTTTCGCACTAATCTACGTGCGGAAAACGGCACTTTTTCGCAATAGTGCGGAAAAGGAAAATCTTTTAGTTTTTGGAACATAAATTAGTATCTTATTATAAAATAACGCATAATTTTGCTTATAATAGTTATATTTGAAGAAACACAATTTTGCTTTAATTTTACTTACTTTACCACATGTAAAATACATATTTTTAATACCTCCATATAAATTATCGAAAAATCCATAGCAACCAACTAATTGTTCATGCATCTATGAAAAATTAATTTCCCGACACGCATTTTTCCACCAAATTAAAGAAACATTTTCAATGGATTATGACGACGATTTACCAGCATCGATTATCAAAGCAGCAAAAATAGCAAGTATAGATCTCCTGCCTATGAAATCTCGTCACGGGTATAAAAAAGAATTTGGTATGTTTGAGAGCTGGTGTCAAAGTAAGGTTGAGAAGTCTTTTAAAGAAGAGATTTTTCTGGCCTATTTCTATTATTTATCAAAAACTTGTAAACCCATTACATTATGATCTAGATATGCTATGCTAAAATGTATCATTAAGTTACGAAAGAACACAGATTTAAGCAAGTTTTTCAAAGTGACGGCATACCTTAAAAAAAAAGCGTTGGTTTTAGACCCAAAAAGGCTAAAGTTTTTTTAAAAGAAAAAATATCAGAATTCATGGATGAAGCGCCAGATGATACTTATTTACATTTAAAAGTGGCTTCGATTTTTGGGTTAGCGAACGCTTGTCGTAGAGAGGAGTTAACAAAAATTTGTCTGGACCACATTGAAGACCAAGGAAATTTAGTATTGATACACATCCCAGACTCAAAAAATCACAGCTTTAGAAGCTTTGTCATTTCTGGAGATGCCGAAAATTGGAAAATTTTCGAATCTATATAGAAAGTGTGCCAGTTTAAGAAAGCGGACAACACCACATAGGCGATTTTTTGTGAACTATAAACACGGAGTGTGTACACTACAATGTATTGGCATTAATACCTTCGGAAAAATGCCATCGGAAATAGCGGCCTATTTCAAACTTCCCAACCCGGAATTGTATACTGGTCAAACCTTTGCCGGTCCTCTGCAACATTTCTCGCAAATTCCGGAGAACAGATATCCAACATTAATCGTCTTGGAGGCTGAAAGTCTACATCAGTCGCTGAAGGATACTCGAGAATTCTACAAATTGTAGAAAGGATATTTCAAAAAAAGTATTCAATTATACCGAAACACCTTTCACTATCCAGAAACAACCGTCAATGTTATCTTCCAATGTACTAAACCCTCGGTTCAAGAAACTACTTTTATAGTTGCAAAAGATTGGCTCATCAAGAACCCAATGCCTCCGCCGTCAACGTTTTCTACAGAAAAGCTACTTGCGTCAGAAATAAATTTGCAAAACGCGACCAATTGCACTGTTACTATAAATTTTAATAATAATAATTAGTGTATAAATTCCTAAGTAAATAAATAATATTTTAATCATAAATCTTTAAAATAATGTTGGTTTTTTCTCTCGCTTGTAAAAAAAATATTGTTCTCAAAACTTGCGGAAAGTTACTATTCCGCTCTTGGCTGCTTACCCAAACTCCGCTGCGCGTCGTTCGTGTAACGGCAGCCGCGTGCGAAAAAGTATCACTTTCCGCGCTTGTTAGAAAAATAGCTATTTTACAATGTGATAAAATGGTTTTTTATGCCAAAGAAAAAATTTGACCCTATAATAAACTCATTAAAAATTTAAACTTGTTGCAAAAATTAACTTAAATATTATTTAAATTAAATGTGAAAAATTAAATAGCAGTAACTTCTATTTTATAAACAAATTATTATTTGTCCTGTATTTAATATTGTCACTTTTTTATTAAATACATTATTATTCTGTAAAACAATTTATAAAATACATAGTTTATAAATTTATTATTTTAAATGTTGAATAGTTTTTAATATTTGAAATATTTATAATACAATCCTTTAGCCTCGTTGAGGCTTTTTCAAGGTTTTTTATTTAAATATACTTAAAGTTTAAAAAAGTAAACAGGATTTAACAAATAGTTTAGCCAAACTTTTCTAGTACGAAACCTTCTTAGACATCTTTTAAAGAACGTTATTATTTAAGGGGATATTTTAGTTTAGAAAGTTAAAAAATCGATTTTTTTTATATTTCGATAGTTTAGATATTCCAGAATATTTTCTTAAAATTATTTTTTTCTACTAGCGTGTGGAAAGCAGCACTTTTTCTCACGCAATTTAGTTTGGAAAGTGTCACATTTTCGCACTTGTGCGGAAAATAATCACTTTTCCGCACTAGTGCGGAAAAGTAAACCCTTGCAAATTTCCAACTTAAACAGGTACTTAAAATGTTTTTAATTCTAAAGTTTGACTTAATATAATTCTATTATTGGCAGAGTATTCTTTTATTTGTACAAATTAGGTGTAAAATCAACAAAATATTCACTAAAAATTAATATTGTTTTAAAAACATTGTTTCAAACATCCTGGTATATATTAAACTTGCTTTTCAGATTTTTAGTTTTGACCGGTGCCGGTGTCCATATTATAAAAGATCAAAGTCATTAAAAGTCATCGATACTTAAAAGTGTCTTTAGTACATTCTGATCAGTTTCGTCGATTTTGAATAAAAAACGTTTCCCATGGAGTCTTCTGACGAGGAATTACCTGAATCCATTTTCAAAGAAGCCGAAATAGCAAATTTAGATTTGTAGCCGTCCAAGTCGAGGCATAGGTACGAGAAAGAATATACAGCATTTACAAGATGGTGTGGCGAGAAAAAAATCAAAAGTATGAAAGAAGAAGTTATACCTTAAGGTCAAGGTATTCCATGTTAAAAAGTGTCATTAAGATCGAAAAGAACATGGATCTAAGCAAATATTTCAAAGTTACATCATTTTTGAAGAAGCAAAATGTGGGATTTAGACCCAAGAAGGCCAAAAATTTTCTCGAAAGATGTAATAGCAAAATTTATTAATGATGCCTATCTAGCGATGAAGGTAGCTACAATTTTCGGACTAGCTGGTGCGTGTCGTCGAGAAAAATTGATGAAAATTAGCATTGATGATATTGACGATAAGGGAAATCTTTTAATTTTAAAGATTCCAGACTCCAAAAAACATTCTAGCCGAAGTTTTGTCATTTCCGAAGAAATTGAAAATGGAAAAGTATCTAGCTTTGTATAGAAAGTATTAAAGTTTACGAAAACCTGAAACACCACACAGAAGATTTTTTGTTATTTACAAAAAATTGGCTTGTACTGTTCAGTGCATAGGAATAAATACTTTTGGCAAGATGCCCTCTGAAATAGCTGCCTATTTACGTCTTCCAAACCCAGAACTTTACAGGGACATAGCTTTCGCCGTTCCTCAGCTACAATGTTAGCTAATTCTGGTGAAGGCATAACGAATATTAAAAGACTTGGAGGTTGGAAGTTATCATCTGTTGCAGAAGGCTACCTAGAAAGCTCTACAAGTTTTAAGAAGGACTTATCAAACAAAATATTATCCCAAAATTATCTACCTTTGAACGCAAAGGCACTTAAGGCCATGTCCGTCTTCGCAACAATGCTCTGTCTGTAACGACGACGGTTCAATGCACCTCCACGGCAATCTCCAACTAGAACACCCACAACAAGCTTGCCTCTGGATTCATTTGCAAATGCTACCAACTGTTCTTTTACGATTAATGTTATTAGTAATAATAAGTAGTAATGGTACAAATAAATATTATCTAATGGTTGTTTAGTTTGACTTTTTCCACACACTCGTAGAAAAAATGTTGTACCTAACACGTACGGAAAGCGTCTTTTCCACCCCTGACGGCTTACCCGAACTCCGCTTCGCATCGTTTGTGTAACTGCCGTCGCGTGCGGAAAAGTATTACTTTCCGCACTTGTTAGGTAAATAACTATTTTTAATTCGAATTATTTTAAAATATATAGCTAAAGTCATTGTTCGGCGCAATAAAGCTAGAATGGAAAGTTCTGAGTTTCGAGCGTCAAGTGCTCCAAAAGAAAGAAGTGCTCGTCTTTCTAAAAGAAATTCGTTAAGTATTCAGTTTGAAGTGGAAGAAGGCCCGATATATACAGCCAGAAGTGCTAATTTAGGAAATGTTAGTAATATGTACTGTTCTATCTGTTAGACTACCTAAAACCTAACCTAAAACTTTAAACGCGTTTTTCTCGAAACTACTTTTTTTAAAACAGTGTGCATGATATCTCAAGTTATACTTCATCGATTTACTTGAAATTCGGTACAGTGCTTTATATATTATAGTATTGCATAGCGAGAAGTTTTTTTAAATATTTTTAAAAATTCCGAAAGGGCGAAAAAGCAGGGAGAAAACGTAACTCAGTTTTTAAATCGTCGCCATTTTGCGATTTTTTTTCTAAAACTTCCCGCAAGTGCTGTAGCTACATCTTCTTTAAAAAAAAAATTTAAAATAAAAACATTTTACATCACCGGAAGGACTGAAATTCTGCACACAAAAACACGAAATTTTTTACTTTGCCAGCCTGCAGTTTTTTGAATTTTGTTGTTTTTTATTATTATAAATGTTTTATACTTTCAAAATATCAATAAATAACTAGTAAGAAAATGGATAGTAAAAATATTTATTGCTTTTCTTAAAGCCTTTGAAAAAACACCTAAAATTTGGGTGTCTAAACACCTTTAAGAAAGCGCTTTAAGAACTTATAATGTAGATGTAAGTTAAAAATATTTTATAAGTTGTGTTTAGTATTTTTTTCGCCATATATTTTACGGACAATAACCAAACGAGTTTGTGACAAGAACCAGAAAACCACAAAATGTACTGCTACTTTTGGTTTGCTAACATACTTGGACAAAATATTCTTTAACCAGATTTTCTCTAGAAAAACATATTATACATGGTTCTGGAGCCTTTGCCTATATTAGGGTTTAGGGTCGATACATTACTTACTTTCAAGAAAAATTTCTTAACAAGGAACGATGTTTTAAACGTATTTAATTCATATAAACCTACCCAGCTCATCAAAGCACAATATCTTAACGAATTAAGCTACTGTACTGACTATGATTAGGGTAATAAAAAATGGACAATCTACCAGTTTTTAAAACCGGATATAAAGCAAAAGAGAAGGGGGAGATATGTAAATTAATTTTATTTACAAATGGCAGAGGCAAAAGTATAATATATCCAAGCTTTTGTTTGATAAGGGTAAATTTGGGATGTTTTTGTTTTATTGTCATATTATACTTAGTATTATATTCTGGCTAAAAATTCTAATTAGGGAATGAGAGAAACCAGGTGTAGCTAAAGAAATTTTCTAAACTATATTTTGGAAAAAATTATATTTTTGAGTCTTTTATTTTATAACTTAATGTATACAGGTATGTATTATAAAAGGTCAAAAGAAAACTTGATTACTTACTAGGAATTTAAAATGATACACTCCTCCCAAGCCAGTCACAAAGGGTTTTTTTCTTTATGATTTTGACAAGCCAGTAAAATCTGGGTTGGGGAACGCAAAACAGTTAAAAATTATACATTTTTGGCAAAAATATAAACGTACGACAAAATAAAAGCACATCTGAGTGTCATTTAAAAAATTGACTAAATCAACTAAATGACGACTGACAAATAAAATAAAGATTATGTTCAAACTTTATTTCATGTAGTGTTGCAAATACAAGTGCTAGATATTTCCAAAATTCCTACGAGGCTGGCCCTTGCACGTATGTGCCACTTATATATTTATGTCTTTTATAATGTATGCGTATAAATTTATTTTTATTTTTGTAAGTATTTACTTTACAATATTAGGTTATATTGTGCGTAGTGCTAATTTTCGTTTTAGCAATATTTTACTTAGTATTATGACACTCTTTTGTAATGTTTTTGAGTATTTCTTTTAATGGAAAAAATGGTTAGTTTATTTATTTACTTTTTAATTCTGCATAAAATTATAAATTAAAGGTTAAAAATATTACCCTTACTCAAATTTAAAGGCATTTAGTATTTTTTAAAATGAAAATGAAATGACATTTGGTATTTACCAAAATATAAATGACTTAGTAAAATTTTTCTTAAATATTTTGAAATAGAATACATATAAAACTATTTATATTACAAATAAAAAAATGTGTACCAGTGTTTTGTTTTAGATTCAAATGCATCTTTAGTCCAATAGCCAGGTTATAATTTTCTCAATCACTTTCTCTTGGATGATAAACAGTCAAATGCTTTAGAAAGTTATATCATAAAGGTTCGTGAACTTAGGTGCGTGGAGGGGGGGTTAGAAAACTTTAACTACTATGTAAAAAAAAATTTAAAAAGATGATTATACTACTCCACTTAAATTTATATTTATCATTAGATAATAAATTATATTCTATTGTGAATAAATTAAAATGCCAGTTGGTGCATCCCGGTAAAAAGATTGTCAGCTGATGCCCTAATGAAAGGTATAACGCAGAAGTCAGACCCATTATACTTATACTTATTAATTACAAAATTATATTAGTAATTAGTTTACGAATTTCTATCCTGGACAAAATGGGTACCTAAAGTTATTTTAGTTTTTATATATATTTTTTATTTCCACAGATTATTGCAATAAAAGTCCTTTATGTTAGGCTCGTGTAAAATATTTTTAGAAGCAAGAGAATAGAAGGGAACTAGAATTAAAGAAAACTTGGTCAGTCAAAAAAAATGTTTAAGAAGCATTAGTATAGTGACGGTTTAACAGAAAATAAAAATTCCTTTTTGCGTCATTTACAAATGTCGTGCTCAAGGCAAAAGTTAAGTAACTAAATTATACATAATATAAGATTATATTATTAAAATTGTGATTTATAAAATTTAGGTAAATAAATACTGATCGACATACATACGTCTACTACTTCCGATGTTGTTTTTCTATACTTTGGCGGCAAAGACATAAAGCGTCAATAACACTTGCCATGATAGAGATGAAAAGTGTTTTGCTGTGATGAAAGTTTAATTTAGTGTCTCTTTAGAATATAATTTTTTCGAATAGTTATAACTGCACTGCACTTGCACAAATTTCCTTCCATAAATAATTTTTTCTTGGCAAAACACGCCAGAAAGACTAATGTTAGAACTTTTATTTTCCGTCCAACCGTAGCTAAACACCCAAACTTTCTTTTTGACTGACTACGTTTTCCCTACTATTCTAGTGCTGTTCTAGTCTATTGCTCTTAAAAATCTTTCGTTCGTGCTTTACACAAAGAGATTGTGAATTACTTTAATCTGTAGAAATAAAAAATAAATAAAAAAACTAGAATAACTTTAAATACGTCATTTTTCCTCCGACGAAAATTTGTTAGCTTATTGTTAATATGATTCTGTAAGTCATAAAAAAGTTTGCTAGCAGTATGTAAAGGGAAAACTCTTCAGCTAGTGCAATAGCTACTCTCGTCTGGCTTTTGCGTTACATATTTTCGGGCAACAGCTGACAATCTTTTTACCAAGGTACAGCCAACTGATATTTATATTTACTTACAATAGTATATCATTTGAAATATTTTTAGTTAAGAAAAATTATTTAACGTATAATTTTTTTATGTTCGTGTTCGTTATAGTCAGCTGACACTTTTTTCCTTTAAGATATTGGGTAAGCTATAATTTAACAAATTTTAATCGGGAAGGAATGACTGAAGAAGGAATGACTGAACATTTATTTTTCTACGTGCGTTGGAGGCTGCTCATACCACCCACGGACCGCAGCTGACGTTAGCGGGGCTTTATGATACAACTTTCTGAAATATTTGACTCATTATCGCCTAGGAGGGACCTGGTCATGAAAATATGTTGCTGTTTAATCAGATAAATTTCTTTTTCATGACACAGTATTTATCCTAAATCTTTTTGGTAAGACAAGGACTTATTTAGGATCTATATAAATGTATAGTTAATATAAATTAATTTTTAGTGCTGTAAGGGGGGGATGTTAGGAAAAAGTGCTTAAATGTAAAGTAAATATAACTAAAATTGGTTGTTGCTTGACCCATTAATAAATAATTTTTATATAATTATAATAAACTCATAAAAATTCTATAAGGTAATAAAACTGTCCGTCCTCATATTTTTATTTACATATTAAAGGAGCTTACAGCAAACATTTTGTAATGGAAGGTTTAAAACTTGGTACAGGGATTTTATTTATATTTTGTCACAACTAACTCAAAAAACAATAAACATTTAGCATTGTCTTGGATAAGAAAAATAATTTATTAATTTTAATACAATATAATACTGATGATGATATTGTGATGATATTGTATGGAAAACAAAACGCTCATTATTTTTTTAATTTACAATTAACACTAAATAACAACTTAAAACAACCAAAATTAAAAAAAAAATTAAAAAACAACAAAAATAAAATAACTACTTGTTTTGGAAATTACTACAAATAAAGTTTTTAAATTAACCTCAAAATATAGTGATTTTTTTAAAATCTTTTTAGAAATAAATTGCTTAACGGCATGCGTGTTTTGCTGGAGGTCACTTATCCAACTATTCTTCGCACCTAGCGTTGCCAAACATAAGTATTTATGTTTTTTTATCATAAGATCACATTCTCTAAAAGGAGTTCCATTGGATTTTCTTTTCTGCAACTTTTTGTAATTTTTATAGCTTAGTTCGTATTTAATAAAAACCCAAATTTTAGGTTTTTGAAAGATGTTTGTACAATGAGTGCCGTATTTTCTAACAATAACAGAAAAACACATTTAAAAGCTAGTATCTTAGCAACATTTGAATCGTTTAATAAAGGATAAGAATGTGCATCGTTTCGTCACTATGGTTAAGAGTTGGCTCTACCACCATTTCATTTTTTAGAATCAAAATAAGACGTTGGAAAGTGGTGTGAAGTCAGTACTTTGGTTTCAAAGCAACTTAAGATCCAGAAATCGGCCAAGAAGGAGAAGGTTTACAAAATTAAAAAAAATATCTATCAGATGCGCTCTCACACAGCTAAAAAAAACAATAAATTAAAGTACGAATCATCGCAACATTCACTGTATTCGCCATATTTATCTCTTTCTGACTTCTAGCTTTTTTAACACTTTAAAAATTTAGGCGTAGACATAGTGGCAATAGCAGAAGTGAAAGCGAGGTATTTCGGCAGTTTTCTTACTTCAAGAATTAAATTCATAAATTAATAGATCACTGAAGATAATATGTTAAAGTTAAGAAAGGATATATTTACAACTAAAATTTTAAAGATGCTGTAAAATGCAATATTTTCGCGTTTTGCTACATTGACGAAACTGGGAAAAAAATGGGTTAACTATTTAAAAAATTAATACAGTAAAGCCTCTATGCAAGTTTTCGTAGGCTTTCTTATAAAAATAAAAAACCTACTTCTACAAATATATTTTTTAATTATAAGACTTTTAAGGATGACTGGTATTTTTTACAACATGTAAAAATATACTAAATGGTTTCGTACTAATATGAACAATACTTGTAATTCGAGATGCGTGCTATGTACGTCTTCCCGATCGACATACTTATGCTTTCAAAAAGGCAAAATTCTTTGATCTCCCTCGTTTGTTCTCTTCTCTTTTACCTACAAGTCTTCTTAGCGACAAATATAATTTTGCTTTTTACGTTGCTTTATTTACACACAAATTTAAGTTAAATGACAATATACTTATATATTAAAATCTAGTCATAAAATAATGTGCAAACAAAATCTGATCATAAACAAACTTTAAAAAGTGGTTAACTTTTAGATATGCCTTCTATTTTTTTTTTCAATAAATTATTGGTCATCTAAAAAATATAATTTAATTTTACCTACCTACAATTACTTTGTCAAAGAGCTAAAACATTTAATATAAAATGTTGTTTTAAATAAATCTCTTAAAAACAAGCAAATAAGTTACAATTAATTTTTAATATTGAATCAGATATTATAAAACAGCTTTTCTCAGTGGTATAGTTATCGACTATAAAAATGTGTGAAACTGTAAGAGTGATGTCATCAGTATACATTTATATCAATTTTTTATTATTAGTAATATGACATCCCAGGTATTTACATCTTAGAACTAAATTGCTTTCATCTATTTTTTAAAGAGTATTGTGCGAGTGGTAGTCCTTTTGCACATTTGCTAAAGTAATATTTCCTTTCTAGCAACTTTTTTCTAGCGAACGAACTTTAATTGATGTGTGTAGGTAATTATTAGCCTTTTATATATCAAGTATATAAATTAGGTCTTTTTTTAACGACTATTTTTAGGGCCGAGCAAGCCTGCGAGCAAGGCTATAAATTAATGAGTTAATAAAGCCTGCTTATGTATGTGTTATATACATGATTTTATCTACGATTGCGATTGGATTATATGTGGTTAAAATTAAAAAAAAAAAGAAATAAAAATTTACGTATACCTGTAGAGGGTTTTACCACGAGAGGTGATCAAGCGTTGCCACAGCAGTTGCTATAGGATGTAGAAGTTTATTTTTAAAATATTTCAAATTAATTGACATTGAACGTTTTTAAAAAGAGCTAATATACATAAAAAAAGTATCCAGAACGAAAATGGTATCAAAAGCCAAAACGAAAACCTAGGAAATCTTAGAAGATGGCTGCAGCAGCAGTTAAAAACTCCTTACTACCTGTGAACTTAAGAACGTTGTACGAAGAGACATACAAAGCTTATAGACAGTGGTGTTATGAGAAAAAAATGCAGGAGACCGATGAAGATAAAATCTTAGCTTACTTTAGCACCGACACTTTTAAAGTATAAAAGTTCGTCGTTATGAAGTAAATACTCAATGCTGCGATCGACAATAAATCTTCGAGAAGGAATTGACATACCAAAATTTCCCAGCGTGATACCTTTTTAAAAAGAAAACAGACGGCTACAAACCGAATATATCCCTAAATTCTTTTAAAATTTTTAGAACTTGTTTAATTAGGTATTAATTTGTTGCTGAATATTAAATACATTTTTTTAATTGATATATTAAACATTTTTATTTGGACCATTTTTGTTTGAATTAGGTATTAATTTTGCTGAATATTAAATACATTTTTAATTGATATATTAAACATTTTATTTGGACATTTATATTGAAGAACGTTTTTACTGTAATTGTCAAGTAAAAATATTTTTTCTGACAAAGTCACTCATCTAAGAAAATATCTTTACAAATAGAAACATATTGTAAATACATTTAGACATCTGACAAATAAATCTAAGTTGTCAAAATGTTAGTGATTACAATGTTTAATTATAAATTTCAATACGAACGGTTTTTATTTAAAAAATAAAGCAATTGAGTGTGTTAGAATAGCCTTCATAGGTCTGTATAAAGCTTTATTGTTTTACACATTTTTATTTATTTCACGACACTAATTGGATATCGTACTGGTACCACCAAGGACGCTACAGCAGTAACTACTACCCCTTTAAAATTTTGAACTAAATTTAATTTATAAAAATAAAAACAAATACAAATTAGGTAAAAGTCCTAACAAGTTGTTGCATAATGTAAATTTACGAAAAAAGAGACTTTTTAAAAAAATTAAATAGGCATTGTATTATTGGAATAATAATCGCTCCGAATAAAATAAATATTTTTTGTATACTGGCACTAGGGATTTAAAGAATTACGAAAGCGTTAAATCTTAAAACCTTTATTAAATTTAACGGGGGAAAATTAAGAGTTTTATTATCGCTGGAAAGTTTATTTCAATTCAAGTTTTAAATTAATTAACATTCTTCTTATCTGTCTACCGACCCGGAATGAAAATTATTGTGGCTGGATAGCTAAGTTTACTCTGACTTTACAGCTCCGACAACAATTGAAATTATTTTGGAAATTAAATGGCACATTTAATACAAAAGTTTGCCTGTGTCTTGATACCTTAAGAATTTGAAAGTTAAAAAGTTTGCATATTTTGTATGGTAATTTCTCATGTTTTATTTTTAGCAATAGAAAACAAAAGAAAATATATGGTATTTAAATGGGAAATAACGAAGTACTTTTAAACTACAAGACTTTTTATTTTAGGTCAATGCTATTATATACTTTTATCTAAATAAAAGATACAGATTATTAAATAACATTGTATGAAAAATAATTTTTCTTAGCACAATGACATACTCTGTTACCGGCTAAATTAGAACTAAAACCCAGTAGGTGCGAATTAAGGTTTAAATGCTTTGTGTATTGATGATTACTAAATGTAACTCTACGAATTGAATAAATATACAAAGTTTATTTACAATGCATTTACGGTTTACTACACTACAATTATTTCAATCTGTAAATTGAGCTTATTAACAATTTTTTATCTTTAAATTTACCCCATGACAAATAATTGATTTAAAATTTTATTTACCTTAAAATTATGGAAGAAAGAAAAAGGTTTTTAATTTACTCTTTTACTAGAATCGCCCTAATTAATTGTCAAGAGGTTATAAGATTCAAACATACCCTATTATCTAAAGACAATAGTCCCTGTTCACAAATTTATCAAAGCTTACTTTTACAAAAAATATGTGAAAAAAGTTGCAAATCTTACTCAGAGAAATTGGTAAAAATTTAGTTTATATCAGAAAAAATTTTGTTGACTGTCGTTTAAAATGGAAATGCTGAGTCCATGAAACGCGAATTTATTTACGTTAAGACACGATTAAAAATGTTTTTTTATCACTATAAGCCTAGAAGTTAAAATTCAATTCAATTTATCGTTTTGAGGACACCCGGTATTAATTCTTGACTTACTATCTCATTAATAAGGTTAAACATTACCTTTACTCTCTTCTAATTTCCGGAAAACTACCATTCACAAATCAACTTTCCTTTTTATTTACCGCTAATTTACATCTAAACAATACATCAATGCTATTATTTATATTTCATATAGGTTTATTATTATTTTTCTTTATACAGGGTTATCCAAATTAAGTGCGCTCCACTGAAAACTTTTTTATTGGTCCAAATACACAGTTTTTAAATTAGCAAACTGGTATCATTTCTTACTTTCTCTAAGATTAAAAAACGCAATAAATAATTGGAAATCGCGTTTTTAAGTTAACTAATATATTACAATTTCTTTTTAAATTGAACACTCTGTATATTGTTTCAAAATTAAGAAGATCTTTTAAAGAGCTATAGAAAAATACCACAATTGATATGCCTATTTTTAATAGATTTACTTTCCTTATTTTAATATACATTTGTATATCATATGTTGGAAAATAGTCATATTAAAAAAGTCAGAAAAACATATGCATATCATATTTAATTACGTAGTAAAAATAAAATTAAAAAAAAAACATATGCAGATCATATTTTGTCAATATCAAAAGTAAGGTACTTGTGTACCTGTATGTGGCTAATAATCTCTTGCCTCAAAATAATAAATAATTATGTAAAACTACATCTACCTCACTAAGATCTGGTACATTTAGTCAATTTAAGTAAATTTTTATTATTAGAACACGATTATCAAATTAAATGTTCACAATATTTAAAATTAATATAATTTTTAACAATTGATGGAAGAAAAAATCCTTCATTATTTTTTTAGATTAAACCTTGCATCATAAAGAAAACGTGTATAGGTCCCCACAGTATACCAAAAAGACGTGGTCATCCAGTCATACTTGTTTGACTTTCCAACTACATAATTTACATTAAAATCAGTGTTTGTTGGACATGTAGATCGTAATTTTTTATAGGTATATTTGATCCAGCAAATCTACAAGAAACTATTTGAAAAATCTCATAGACGATATTTTTACAATAGAACAATAAAAATTTTGTAATATCCTTATAGTCTTGTAAGAAATATCTGCATTACCCTACGTTTGTTTTCTTAATCAAGCTAAGAGGCTGGCTTAAAAAAGTAATTATAGGATAAAATGGTACTATTATCAGCAAAACTATGGATGGAATTGATAATGAAAGAAAAATACATCAATGTAAAGTAAAACTGAACCCTGCTATTAACCTGGTGAATGCCAGAAGACTAAACATCTGCAATAACTGATATACGTCAATAAAAAAAACTGGAGAGCTGGTAAAAAAGTCTAGGTGGAAATATCGTAGGGGGAAAGTTTGTTGAGTAATGCATTAAGCTTGGGTATAAGTAAACTGCAATCAGAAATGAAGGAGTGGGATTACACCCGCTACCTCCTTCTTCACTGCGAAGATCTGCAGTTAGAAGAAGCTAAGAAACCTCGAGGACCTTTAGAACCAGGACATCCTAATTTCTTATGTTTCATTTCTAGCAATAGAAAACAAAAAAAGGAAAACGGTCTTTATATAGGTAATAACGGAGTACTTTTAAACAACAAGACTTTTTATCCTAGGTAAAATGCTATCATATAGGTTTATTTAAATAAAAGATACAGTTTATTAAGTAACATATTTTTAAATAGCACCTAAATAATACATCAATGTTACTATTGATATTTCATATAGGTATATTATTTTTTCTTTCTACAGGGTCATTCAAATTAAGTGTCTGCCACTGAAAACTTTGTTATTGGTCAAAATATAAAGTTGTTTAAATTAGCAAACTGGTAGCATTTCTAACTTTCTCTAGAAATAAAAATTGCAATAAACAATTTGCAAGGGCGTTTTTAAGTTTACTTACATAATAGCTTTTTTCTTAAACTAAACACTCTATATTTTGTCAAAATTAAAAAGATCTTTTAAAAAGCTTTAAAAAAATACCACATTTGATAAAACCATTTTAAATAGTTTTAAAAAATATTTTTATTATATCTGTAACTGTATTGTCCAGATGTATTAAAGATGCACACATCAAATAAAGTATTTTTGTAACCTCGTTAAAAGGTCTTTTAATTGGTAAAACAATGCACAGGGTATTACATTTTAAACATTTTGTTTTACTATTCAACATATGTTGCTCACCATATTAACGGATATTTTAAAGATAGACAAATCAAATGTAGTATTTAAAACTCTTTAAAAGATCCTTTCAATGGTGGGACATGGTGTTTGATATCAAAAAATGCTATGCTACTAAAAAAAAACAGAAACGCGAAAGTCAGTTGCTTTTTAAATTATTTTATTTTAAACACGTCAAAAATGCTATTTTAAATGATTTTCTAGCTCAATAAACGCAATATTTAAGCTAAGACCAGTTAATTTTAGTATAATAAGTAATAATAAACCATGCATCAAGCGTTTTTTTAAGCTATCTAATTAATTTTGGTAATGAAATGTAAAATCGCCAAAATGATATATCTCTAAATTTTTAATTTAGAGGCCAAAAATCCCAGAATATCTTTTCAATATTCTAAATTATTTTTTATTCCTTATATAATATTTTGTTCTTATTTGCATAAAAACGACTTTTTGATTTCTGAATAAAAATTTTGATCTTATTATAGATATATTTAATGATTTGTACCATATTAAAAGTGATTAATTTAATTTTGTTTTTCTAACAAAACATAAACATATAGTTTAGGTACAAAAATTTAACTTTACTGCAGATAACTTGTAAATTATAATTTTTAATTTTACTAATGTTAAAAAAAATGGCGCCTAAAACCAATTAGGTAAAAAGTAATATTTTTATATATTAAAAAAATATGCTTAGAAAAGGTCGAAAGCTATCTCACGACTTAAAGCTGACGGGGTCTATTGGTATCTAAAACGGCAAAACAATAACAAATTATTAATATCATAATAGTTTAAAGAAAAGCTTGAAAAATTTAATTTAGTATATGAATAATGCAGATTATTGACGTTATTGGCTCAAACCGTGCAGAAAGCTATTATTGTGAAATTAAAAATTAAACTTTATATTTTAAATGATAAGTCTAAATTACCCTTAGAAATCAGGCTATGATCCCAAGGCCATGCGGTGGACAAAATTACTGTTTTTTGTGAAGAGCGTGCTAAATAATAATGCTTCGTAGCACCTTGTATAAAAACGGAAAATATTGTTTCTTACCTTTTCATTAACAATGAAATTAATTATCAGATGTAACCCTTGTAATTTTTTAGTTGTCACCGGCTTCAAATAAACAGTTGGGCGCTTAAATTGCAACTGCATTTTGCGAAGAGGTTTGCCGTCTTTTATAGAAAAGTGTAAACGTCAGATGTCAAGAAAATTTGGACACCTGGAATAAGGTAAAAGAATTAGTGTAATACAGGGTGCAAAAAAAGTGTAAAATAGATGTTCCCAAAGTTTTTAGTACCCTTCGCAATAATCGTCGAAATGAGGAAGAACTAAGATAATTTATTCAAATAAATTATTACAATTAATTAAATAATTCCAACATTCTACAATTATATATAAGCTTAACCTATTTTCTTAAAGTCTGAAATAATTTTTTACCTAATTGAAAATTTCCTTGCTGGCTTCCTCTTTTGATCCATTTTTATATTTTACGTAATTATTTAAATAGTTATACAATCCTAATGCAATCCTATTTATTTCTACGATTTACTACGATGATTAAGTATTTAATGTAGATATCGTAACACAAGCGCAAATAATTCGCAATACTGCCGTAGTTTGAGCATGCAGAACATGCAGGCACTTTTACGATCAATCATGCGAAAACCGGTTGCCAAATGGTGTATTTTTACAGGGTGAAATAAATCTAAAGGTTTTTATGTTTCTTCTTAAAAGGAAGCGGTTAAGTTGATTTATCACGAAATGCTGTATATAAGATTTTTGTTTTATGTTTGTTTTTATAAGTCGTAAAATTTCAATATTTTCTGCTAGTAATTTTATATATAACACATTAAAAAAATATTGTGATTCCTTTTACCTGCTAAATATTATTTAGCCCTAAAGTTCTATTATTAATGTTTTTTGGACTTGCAAACGAGTGCTTTAGCCACGAAATACTTTTATACTGACAAAAGCATATATTGACAGGTCACACATTTTACGATCAGGGCGACTTTAGAGATAAGCACATTACTTGGTAGACCACAGGTAAAAAGGATCATACATTTGGGTAAAAAACAAAGGTTGGGGTAATCATTAGGGTGGAGCGAATTTTTTATTTCTGGAATTTTAATTACCCTGTATGCTTAACAGGTGCCTATTTTACTCGTTAGTAAGCTAAAAAAAACTGAACATCAGGAAACAATATCTTCGGCTGCCGAAACCTCCTTCAAATTTCGATAATTGACAAAAACAAAATAAACAACCCGCCACAGGCGGTACTGTTTGACTCCGTCCGTAGACAAAACATTTTAGAAAATTGCAAGGCTGTGGTAATTCTATTTTTAGATCGCTTTTAAAACGAACAGTCGAGTGGCTTGTCGAATGTATTTGGTTTGATCGCATAATCGATAATCGTAGCAAATAATTATTTTTGTGACTATATCCTTTAAGACATTAAAATGCCAAGGACGCGTAACGACGCCGTATGCCCCATTTTTGGTAAATTTAAAGACAATGTTTTACCTACATACGCGGATGTTATCAAATATTATTTGTGGATTAGGTTAGAAAAAATTAACGAAAATAAACAAGAACCCAGTATAAGTGCAGTTTCTAAGCAGTTAGTTGAAGACTTAAAAACTACATGGGAGAAGAGCTCCATTCCCGTAATTTCGGATCAGCAAATTTTAAGTCGTATAGCACAATATCATGGTAAATACAGAACAATTAAAAAAAGCCTTAAATCAAAATATAAGGACACCTATAACAAAAAAGTTGTAGCATTTAAAGAAGACGCAGAAAAAACGCTTTTTGATATTGCTATTTGCAAGTGTAAAAGTTTCTCGACTTGCAACTGTAAAACTAAAATACCGGTAGCCGAAAGAGAATTCATTGTAGATCAAAGAACAAACCGAAAAATGATAATCGGTAACGTAGATCTTGAGACAACAAAAAGGAATAAAAAGGGAATTGAAAGAAAATTAAAGGCCTTAGCCAGACAGTCAACTTCCAGCAAACCATCGTTCTTAGACGGCAAACCAAAGGAAAGAAAGACAAAAACAAAGCCACAACGTGAACGTGACCAAAAAGAACTAGAATCTATTGCGTCAACTTCTAAGGCAATCGGCCCTTTGGTACCCGCCTCTCAAATGAGTTGTCAAATCACCAAATCATCATCCTCTCAAGCTTGCGACCGCACAGGAGTTTCTGACCGATCAGCGGCAATTATAGCAAGTGCCATACTAAAAGACGTTGGTATTGTATCACACACTGATTCTTCACAAATTGTAGATCGTGGTAAAATAAGGAGGGCTAGAATTAAAAGTCGCACAAACCTAAAAAGAAAATTTGGCGACGATGCTTATGAAGTTAAGGCAATATATTTTGATGGGCGCAGAGATAAGACGTTAATCCAAGAGAAAATAGGAGATAAGTATTATCAAAAAACAGCTGTTGAGGAACATTATGTTCTAGTTTCTGAACCAGGATCGCGATATTTTGGACATGTTAGTCCAACATCTGGAAATGCCAAAGCAATTAAAACATCGATAATCAACTTCTTACAAAAAAATATTGATTTAAATAAACTTGTGGCCATTGGTTGTGACGGAACCGTGGTAAATACCGGATTTAAAAACGGAGTGATTAGAGTTATTGAATCGGATTTAAAAAGACCATTGCAGTGGATGATTTGTTTACTACACACTAACGAATTGCCACTACGCCACTTAATCAACTATTTAGACGGAAAAACTACTGGGCCCGAAGGATTTGCGGGAAACATTGGTAAGACCCTTGAATCGTGTGAACATTTACCATTCGTACAGTTTGAGAAAATTGAAACAATTTTACCTTTAGTTGATCTAGAAACCGTAAGTACCGATGCTAAGTATTTGTATGAGATATGCCAAGGAATTTCCACTGGAGTTTTAAAAGGCGATTTGGCTCTCAAATCGCCAGGGAAAATGTCACATTCTACATGGCTTACCACAGCCAATAGAGTGCTAAGGTCATACGTTGCTACCAATGAGCCCTCTCAAAACCTTAAAATGTTATCGGAATTTATAGTAAAAGTGTATGTATGCCGTTTGCTGGTTCGAAATTAAATGCCATTGGTCTTGTAAAGATGGTGCCAAGCACTTGTTTAGCATTATAAGTAAATCTCGTTACCTCCCTGAAGAAATAAAAAAAGTGATTGAGCCCGTAATTGGGAGAAACGGATTTTTTGCACACCCAGAAAATCTTTTATTAGCCATGTTAGGGGATGATAGAAAGCATATTCGAGAGTTAGCCCTAAGAAGGATTTTAAAATGCAGATCAACCGCAAAAACTGAGGTTGTCAAAATATTTCGAGTAAAAAAATTAAATTTTAATTGTCAAGATTATGTGGACCTAATTGACTGGCAAAATGTTGGTATTAGCGAGCCCCCGTTAACAATGGAAATTTCTAATGAAGACTTAACTAACATGATTTCTTTGTGGGGGGATGGTACGTTCCGCACTCCACCTCCCGGGGGACTTTATATCTCGAAATCTTTAGTCATACAAATTAGGGAAACTTGCGCGAGGTTTATTTTAAAACGCGTCCAAAAAATGGCAGCGGTCAAAATTTAAAAGTCAAACGTCATACGTCAAAACCATGGACTTAGAAAAGTTAGGTTACTTGTATGAGATAAATCTTATCAGCATGCGCTAAAAAATGGTGGTGATCAAATGTCAAATGTCAAAAGTCATACATAAAACCATGTGACTTAAAAATTAGGGTTTCGGTTTTGGTTAAGGGCCCCCATTTTAGTAAAATGGCGGCACCAAAAGTCAAACGTCATACTTGCAAAAATGACTGCGAGGGGCCCCTGCCAAAATTTCAATATTTTAATAAAACACATTGTATATATTAAATTGATTTATTTAAACCACATTGTTACATTTAACATAAAATTACAATTTCAGAATATTCTTAAACTACAACCTAAAATTACAAAAATGTTTTATATCCCAAAACTATGAAATAGGATTTTAATTAAAACTCAACAGATATTTTTTTATGGTTTAATTTATTCCCCAAAAAATAATTTTTTCATAAAATTTTTAAATCTTGTGCAGTAAATCCGGTACTTTATGTTTTTTTGTTAATAAAGTTTTTGGGTGACAATGTTAACGTATTAATTATTCCAATCTTAATAGAAAACATATAATAGTCAAATTTTAAAAACCCTTTATAAAAAAATACCTTGATGAACCCTTTTCGCAAGTCGACATCATATTCATTTAAACCCTACAAAGTCTTTTTTAGGAACAACTTTCAAATCATTTTC
>JAHBCN010004180.1:66614-106381 GCA_019359885.1 Listronotus oregonensis | reverse complement strand
TTTTTTCTGTTTATAATGAAAAACGTATGCGGGAAATGGTATTTTTGTCGATTGCTTTTTTTTATCTTTTTTCTTAATAGCGTTGTCTTTCCAAAATGTTTATTTTATAAGAATTTTTTTCTTATTTTTAAGATCTTTTATTTTGCTAAAAACTTGTTATTTTGCACAAACTTGAATTAAAAAACATACAATTGTTATTTTAACCCTAAAAACATCTGGTTTTTCTTTAGATTTAGTAGTGATTAAAAATTTATTTTTTATAATTATAATAATCTATTTTAGGTGGTATTCATAGGCAACTTTCTTAGGGTAAACCCCAATAGCCATGAAGCTTTTAGCCTATGCTATGGAATACTGGTCAAACGGCTCAATGAAAGCTTTTTTTTTGGGAAACCCGAAGGTTTTTTGGGGCTGGGATGTCTACTTAAAGGTGATAGGTGAAGAAATATTTTTATTATTTTAGATGGGAAAAAACGAAAGGGGCATATATTAATTATTTAAGAACTAAATATCATTCCACCCGTATTTGCAAATTTATTTATTACAATTTTAAGATATTTATTAAGTGAACTTTTTAACAAAACAGGCCTTATTTAGGATTATCTGCTTTTGCGGTTTTAATCTTGTAATTTATTTAGGGTAATATGAAAGTATTTTTGTAAAATTGAACCTAAAAGTTATGTTGTAATGATTTGGTTAAGCCTAATAATCAGTATTTTTTAGGTAGTGAATAGAAGAAAATACTTCATCTGTGCACAGTGGTATATTGCCTACAAAAAGTAAGGGAGGCCTACATGTTTTATTTTAAAAGTTATTAAAACAGTGGTGTAAATAAAAAATTAAATTACCTCTCAAAATTATTTAATGTGTTTCAAAAAGTGGGGGCCTAGTCTGCCCACTCCCCCCATGTATACGCCACTGTCTGCAAATAATTTCTTGTGAAGGAAAATAAACCTGTTATAAAGGGATATTATGATGATATGGATAACTACTAAGGTAAAATTTTTATTAGGTCAATGCTTATGGTGTAATTATACTGTTAAAAAGCAGTTAAAAAATTCCAAAAAGCAGATTATCCTTTTTAAGGCATATTATTGCCGCGAAGATATTCGTATTGTATACATTGACCAGGAAATTATTTATATACATGATTTTATACAATTTTTTAAAACTTATTTATTCTAAAACTTTAGGGTGCTTCAGATTTGTACACATGGGTGAAAATCTTTTAAACAGTAAGAAAATAGTAGGTTACTGATCAGTTGCATAATTTGGTGCCTTTTTAAAGGTAGTTTTTTTCTTTTGTGGCTTTATTAAAGTTTTTATCTGCCATTGAAAATACTTTTCCTTGCAGTTTATATTTTCCATGGCACTTTTTTAAGGTCCTTGTTCCTGAAAATAGCCGATCAAATAATTTTTCATACAAAATTATGAGTAAAAGATAGGGAAAGATAATAGAGGGTATAAAAGTAATGCGCAATTTCTAGGAAAAATATATTTATTGATTGTACCAATACAAATGCTTAAAATTCTTTAAAATAGTCTTTCTCAGCATCAATACACTTGAAGACGTATATGCCATGACGTATGCACCAGTGATCTTTTTAGTTGGGAAACAAAAAAAAGTCGCACGGAGTCAAGTCGGGACGGGAAGGGGGGCTGGGGAGCCACCAGGGTGTTGCTCCAGGCCAGGAAGTTGGTAACGATGAAGGCCGTATGGCTGGGTATGGTGGAGCCTGACCGTCTTTTGATGTCAGGGACATATTTAGGTATCAGCACTTTGTTGGATGCTCGCATCGGTCGGAACGCAAAACTGCGCATACGATTCTCGCTTTTCATCGGTTCTGGCGGTTGTTGATATATACATACATGTTAAAAATATTTTTAATCAAAATTTTCATACTGTAACTAAGTAAATTAATGATGAAACGCCGAAATTTTAAAAAAAACAGCACTATCCTTTGCCTTCTAAAAAAATTTTTATTAAATAGTTGAAATTTTGTCGAATGCCCCGAAATAGAGAGTTGGAAAGTAATAAAGCACCAAATTCAGTTTCTTTGTCCTGATAATTTCACCATCGGTCTATTCCTTTAAACCCTTTTAGAGATATTCACGCATGGTTATAAATTTGCAACACTCTGAATATTATTTATATTTTAACAATAATACTATTAAAAAGTAAGAATTCACTTTTTAAAAAGTTATATTTGTTGTATATTATTTATTTTTAGTTTCAAGTTTTGTATCTTTGTGACTACCTTGACTTTTATAAAATTTTTAACATTAAATGACAGTGTTGAAGAAATAGCTTTATTCGTGTCCTGTAATAACTAGGTTGTTAATTATAATAAGGTACATTTCAGTGCCATATAAAAGATTATTACATTAAATTTAATATCAAGCAAGACATTTGACTTATTATGAAGAAACAAGAAAACCAATAAGTCAATGTTTTTCATAACTCTAAATTACCACAACTTTCCTTTTTGTGACGTAAATAACTTTTAAATTTAAGCAAGACTACATTAGCATAATAATGAAGTCGATGGAAAAATAGGCCGTTATTGTCTGGAATGTTGTTCCCGACTGGGGTATGGCGTCTCCCACAACTTTTAAAATTCTTGGGTTTAATCCAGGGAAGAGTCGTCGCCTTATTAATGACCCCCAATGCAATATGTCGAAGTACAAGCCCATTCCAAACATTTGAAATACTGCCTAGGAAAACGAGATCCATGCATTTTCCGGCGCAGGATATATGTTAAATTTAAGGACATTTTCAACGTTTAATTTAAAAAGGTAGAAAAAAAATTGTCTAAAATTTTGGTGGTTAGAAATTTTATCCTAGGTTTTCCAGTGATATTTTATATTTAAATTGTTTTAAGTGCAGGTATGGAATTCTGCATTCTTCATTGCAGAAAGTAATGTAAGATGTTTTAAAGTTACGTTGATAAAAACATAATCAGATCTTAAATAAATTATCATACTATTTCCACCGATTTATTGGTCATTTTTTACACAAAATTAATTTTTAAAAGAAATGTGAACTGTTAGTTTCTAATGTACTAGGGATTTCAAATATGGGAAATTACGCTGATTGCCTTACAAATAGCTATCGTGCTGTGATGCATTTTCTGTTTGACATAAAGGGTGGGTTTTTTAAAGTGTTACAATGCGATATGTCAAAAACGGTTTCAAATATTTTTATGCAATTTTGGTGACATGGTTAGTACAAGGTTTTTTTTCTTCACTTTTTTCGAGGGGTGGGGTATAACTTTGAAATTTCAAATTAAATGATGTGTTTTTTATTTTAAAATACGAATCTACATAAAAAACTAGGTCTGTTTGCAAAAAAAAAATAATTTCTCTATTGGTTATGAAATCATACTTAAAGATAGTTTAATAAGTGACTTTTTTTATGAAAAACAGGTGAAAATTCTTAACTGACCTAAAAAGACATTACATATTTCCATGAAAACGCGCATTAGTTGAGTTAAACTCTCCGATTTAATTTTAAATTCAAAACTATCTTAGATGATACCATGATACTATTACTAGAAGATAAACCCACTTGGCGATTTCATTTCGTACGACGTTGCGCATGACGTCACTCGATGACAAAAATTCTGCTTGTCGGTTGGGAAAGCAGTGTTTTAAAGCCTTTTTTAACGTTTATTGTATTTTGGCATTACTTAACTCATCTAACATCTAAACAGAAATCGGAATGCCATATTAAAACTCTCGCTGTTTCTGGGGAAATTTGTATCCGAAAGTGACGTCCATTTAACACTTAAAAGTTACCCCTCAACCCTCAAAAACGGGTAAGGAAAAAAAAGACAAGATAACGTAATATATCCCTTCTGTACCTACCACGTCGTCAAAATTTGATTCGCACATCTCAGTGACGTGTGCGAATAGACCTTAAAACCATTTTTATGGCATTGGAAAGTCTTTGAAGGATTAAGGATTAGCTTTTATTTAAAACAAAATAAAGCTTCTTAGCAATAGTGATGGCTTAGTTAATAAACCAATAACGTCTACCACCATGGAATTGCTAGCGTTCTCAAAATAAGTGACATTTTAATACATACCAGTGTTTCTAAGAGGTGGTCTCCTCCTGTAACATTTTTTTTAAATAAAGTAAAATAAAATTTAGTGTGTCAGTTTTTCAAATAAATATTTTGTATTACTTCCGGTTTCACTGGAAATGCCTAGTACTTTCAAATTTTAAATTGGACCACGGAAAAATATTATTTTATTTTAATAGGATATGACAGTCTTACAACGAGTTCTTTAAGTATTTTTTTGACATTCCTGCTATAAAATATTTTTTTTGAAAATAATTAATGTACCAGTGTAAACAAACTAGTATGTCATTTATGACAAAACGTCATAAAAAATAATTAAACGAATTTCTTTCATTTTATATCAAAATTTTTACAAATTAGATGACCCGCACTAATCTGATGGAAATTGGTTCCCGGTCAAATCGGCTGAAGTTGTAGTATGTTATACTTCATTCCTTTCTGATCAAATGTCTCCATGGGCACACAGTCCGAAATGCCCATATTTAGAGATACAGAGTCGCAAATCATTTTAAAATTCGATGCAAATGCAGACACTGCCTACATAAGAAATGATTTTCTAACAAGTATAAAGAACTTTTCATCGTTTCGATTCAACTGGGCTCTATATTGGCCATTCAAACCTATATTGGCCAAAATAGCGAAAGTTAAGGCATTTAAAGATATAAATCAAAAATCAAATCAAATAAAGCTTTATTGTGTTAAGAATATAAAATTCTCATTCACAAAGCAAAGTTCCTATCTAAATTTAAAATAAAAATAATAAAATAAATCACTCTAAAATATTTAAATATTAGTCTTAAAAGAGATCATATTAATTTTTAATAAGCTATACCTATAACTAATTCCTAAAATTAAACTAAAAGTAAAAACACATAAATAAAATACGTACAAAAAATAATAAAATTTATCAGGTACTAGGTTAATATGACAAACAATTTAGAAAAGGACGAACAACACTAACTCAAAATATCGTCATAAAATTTCTAGTATCATAATAGGCTTTCTCAACCAACAGCTTCAACCCCTCTACGAAATTTTTTCTCCTCAGTAATCTGTCTTAGGCGCACAGGAAGGTGGTTAAACAACTTTCTACTGTTATAAACTATAGAGTTTTTAGTTAGCGAAGTAGAAGGGATCGGAAGCGCGATAGTATTTATTCTACGAGGAAAAAACAGATGCAGACGTTAAACTATTTTTATGCTTCCTGTGCATAAGACAAACTGACTCCAATATAAAAATGCAGAAGAGTGTCAAAATTCTATGAGTTAGAAATAAGGGTCTACAGGAATCCCTACGTCGAATTTGTACATGATTCTAAGAGCTGTATTTTGCAACACAAAAACTGATCTAAACAGGGTATCGGAGCATGAGCCCCAAAAACAAATACCAAACCGCAAATGGGAATCTATAAGTGCAAAATACACATTTCTAACTAAGCTTACATCCAGTTCCTCAGCAACCACTCTTAAGGCATAGCAACCAGATGATAGCTTTCTGTTTAAGCTTGCAATGTGACTCTCAAACTTTAACCTTTTATCTATTTGAAGTTCTAGATACTTGTTAACCTGTGGATTGTTGATATTCACATTATCAAGCAGTACTGCATTAAGCTGACACTTAAAACTTAAAATATTGGTCTTCGAAATGTTAAAAGAAAGATAATTTGCATCACACCACTTTTTTTTTTATTTTAAAAATATCTTTATTAACGTTATATTGCAAATTATCGTTGTCCCTGTGGTGCCAAAATAGTGTGATGTCGTCAGCAAACATTGTAACTGAACCTGTAATATCTAATTTTGGTAAGTCATTTACATATAGAAGAAATAACAAGGGGCCAAGAACAGAGCCTTGGGGCACCCCTGAGGTTATCGGATTAATCGCAGAATGCTCATTTTGAAAATACTGTCTGGTAACGGCCGGACAAATATGACTTAAACCAGTTTAATGACGCCTCTAAAACCAAAACTTCAAGTTTTCGAAGCATATCTTCGGTGAGCACCCCTTGCTTACTTTAAAACTTTGAAACGAATGAATCTCTGTCGTCTTTTTTTTTGGTTCTAAATGCGATGAAAATATTAATAATTAATCTTAGAAACGAAGAAAAGGCTCTTATACTTGTTAGAAAATCATTTCCTAGGTTGAAAACGTATGCATTTGCATAAGTTTCTTAAAATGATTTGCCACTCTGTATATCTGAATGTTAGCATTTCCGGACTGTGTGCCCATGGAGACATTTGATCAGAATGGCATGAAGTATAACATACTACAATTTCAGCCGATTTGGCCGGGAACCAATTTCCACAAATTTAGTGCGGGGCCCTTTTAAATTTTTTTAACTAATTCATCTTGATAACTAAATTCGTTTAGGTGTTTGCAGCAAGTTTGCCACCAAAACGAAGATTAGTGTTTTAGATTTTTTGGTTTTTTTGGTGGTTTAGGTGATCTGCAAGTTCAGAGGGGTCAATAGGGCCAAGTACACACAGTCGCTATCTTTTTAAAATAAAACTCCGCCACATAAAATAATTTCTTTTTTAAATTCCAATCTAGAGAGAAAGAGATGTTTAAAAATTATCTTTATATTTTGTGTTCTATTATTAAATTGTGGTTTTGAATGTTTGGATAAACCCCTGTATTAAAAACTTGTCAAAGTATAACATAAATTAATCGGCATGCTCGAGGAACAGGGAGGTAAAAATGTTACGTTTCTAGGGAGGTAAAGTGCTGTTTTTTATCCTTATTCAGGGCCTGAAAACGGTTTTTTCTAAGAAGGAAGTAGAAATTACTTATTTACATAACAAGGGAGGAAAGTGCCTCTTTTCCTCCCGCGGATAATTTGAGGCACGACGCGAAGCGAAGGGCATTAAAATCCAAGGAAGGAAATTCACTTTACTTCTAGAAGAATGTATATACTTTTTTTATTACTTTTCATGTAAGTTTTAAAAATTATCTTTGAATTTTGTGTTCTATTATTAAATTGTGGTTTGGATGGTTTGGATTAACTCCTGTATTAAAAACTTGTCAAAGTATAACGAATTGAAATCACATAAGACATTGACAAGACAAATTAATTGCATGCTCAGCTGAAGGGAGGTAAAGTGTTGTTTTCTACCCTTATTCAGGGGTTGAAAATGGTATTTTCTAAAAGGTAGTGGAAAAAATATTTTACAGCAAAGGTATCAAATATAAATGTTACTGGGGGAAACCACCTATAAGAAACACTTGCTATGTATAAAAGGTGTCTGCCCACTGAAGACAGACCATTTAATAAAATTCTATTACGGACCCCTAGTTATTAATGGCACTGTACGAAGGACATATCTTTTAATTACATTCATTATAATTGTTATCTGTTTGGTAGTATAATAAAGAGTGCAAGGTTAAAAACAACTACATATATTTTATATTCATTTTAACATAGATATTTAAGTGGTTATGTTTTTAAATTCCCATTATTCGTTGTTTATATTATAAAACATTATTTATTTTACATTTTAAAATAGGTGTCGGTAAAAGGATTTGAGCGCACATTATATTATGTGTAAAAAATGCACATATTAAACATTGAATTTATTAAAACGTATCTATTACAATAAAATTGTTTCCATATTGAATGTAAATCTTTGTTTTCTTGTCTTAATCCACCCAACATAACCTGAAACAAAATTACAACTTTAGAAATCGGGAACAGGTTAAAACAATAATAGTCCAGTAACTAAAGACCTGAAAGTACCCAAAGCTATAAAGATCTGTACAGTTTTTATTTGTGGCGCAATTCTTAGGTCTTTGTGGATGCCTTCGAGCGAGAAAAAGTTTATCACGATTCCGACGTGGGAACCCGCTGAAAATGACCTCCAAAAGTCCCCAAAATGAGTTTCCCGCGAATATCTGCCAAAATATGCGAATTAGAGAATTTTTGTCAGACAAAAAATGAATATCACCTCGAAATCTACAAAAATGGTCCTTACCATTTTGTTCGCAACTCCAATATTTTTCACAGATTTTCTAGACTCCGGAAACGGCTAAAAATGCAGATGGGCAAAACAATTTTTTATCAAAACGCAAGAAAGATGGTGAAGAAAATTTTCTGGGATCATTGAACACTTGTTAAGGTCTCATTATAAAAAAGAAAGGGAAAACTGTGCAGATTTATTTATAGCTTTGTTCCTTCATTTACTGGACTAAAAATATGCACTGCTCATTTCGTGGTGCACTGGACCGTCATAAAGTAAAATAAATTCGATAAAAAATAGACCGTAATAAGGACATAACATTTTAGTGTATATTTTATTTATATTGCTAAGTCGAATTATTTTGAAAATTTTAAACATGCATTATAATTGAAACCAACCAGCTGAACATTTTTTCAAAACTTCATAAAACGCTTGTTTATTATATGCGCTTGATATCACTTTTTACGTTACTTGTTACAAGAATTAACCATTGACGGTAAATTTAATAGTTATAATAATGTTATACTTTCATTTCAAAAGAAGCCACCCTTAATATCTTTCTGAAAAAAAGCAGAAATACGTTAGTTTAGAGGTCATCGATAAAGCTTTATCAATCACCTCCTCACCTCCGGCTAACCTCACTTTGATATGTCAATAACGGAGCACATTTGGGGCATTTTATAATAGATATTTTCATTATAAGCCCGTACTTTTACAGTATAAGTGAGATGTTTATGTACGAGGCCACGAAGGAGTTGAGGGGAATTTCGAAACGAATACTGTAAACGTTTTTCGGACGAATAATGTACAATATTTTATTTCATACTGTACTGTTGAAATTAATGTTTTGAAATAATAACGTAAATTTAACCTGCTTTGTATACCTACAAAATAATTAATTGTCTGCTTTGGAAACGGATTCTAAGGTTTTTGTTTACTGGTTAAAACATTGTTAGTACTGACAAAAAATTTAAATTTGACAAAAAGATTGCATTGGTATATCTAGGCAAAGAAAATAATAGCTAACCGCAATAGAAGGCCTATAAGAAACTTCGCCCGTTCGCCGCACTCCGACGGCGGCGCTGTTTTATTTGGGAGCGATTTGCGATTTTTACGTATTTATTTAAATTCGCGGGCAACAGATTCAAGCGGTTCGTTGCAATGTTGCCATCTGTTCGGGGTGCGTAACGAGAGGAGAAATGATTCCAATGCCGTGTAGTTTTAAAATTTCGTTCGGACGCCTAACGGTCATATTTCCTGTTATTTTCATCCCTTCGCTTTGTATTTATTGCTATCAGAACTAAATTAGTCACTGACAGAAATATTGGACTCGGAGTATAGTAAAATAATTCACAACACTATTTTGTTGGGACGTTTTGAAACAAATAAGTAGAGCTAAATTTTAATTAGATAAATACATAATATGTACATAAATATATAACTACAAATAAATTTGTTTTTTCCTGGTAACCAATACACTAGGTACTGTTTTTTAGAAGATAGTAAGTTTATAGATACTTATTATTATTTCTGAAAGTATGTACAGGGTGTCCATTTTTCGAGACTTTTATGGGGTATCTACGTTATTAGTAGATAGAAGCATGCGGTTTTCGCAATACTGTGCTACTTTTTCGTGAAATGAAAGATGCCTGCCATTAATCAATTTTTCATAGTCCGCTGCGTTTATGAGGTACAGGGTGTTTTTGAAAATCTTTCGTTTTCCGACACGGCTGGCATACAACTTATGGAAGAACTAATAGAGTTTTTTAGAGTATGTAATTTGCCTCATTTTTAGCTTTTCAAAAACATATAACACTTTGATGTTATTTTTGAAACCGACTGAATAGACCGCAATTTTCGTGTATTAAATTGTTTATTTTATAGTAGGCCTTGTATGGCGTTGACTAAACAAATAAATACCTACTTATACTAATAGCATTAGTTTAAAAGTGCATTAACGCAAGAAATGTTAGTCTAAACATAGACAAAGTATATTGTATGTTTGAAATCAGGACAAGTCCTTTCTAATAAATTAAAAATCTGGAGGATATTCCATTCAAAATAACAAAGTTGTTACTCGTTTATTAATTTATATAGCAAAAATATATTGTATTAAATGGCTGTAACTTTTTTTATGATCGAGGTATGAAGACAATTAAAAAATAAAATATACAGAGAAGAATAAGTTGTAACTTCAGCATAAAAATAAGACTTTGCTGTTCATAGTACTTCCTACAGGGTGATTTAAACTTTTGAAGCAAATAAGTTCATAAGGATTATATTGCGAAAGGTGTTCCAAAACTTTCAATCACCCTGTAGGAAGTGCTATGAACAGCAAAGTCTTATTGTTATGCTAAAGTTACAACTTTATTTCCTCTGTATATTTTCTTTATTTAATCGTCTTCATATCGCTGAGATGTTGAAAATATCCAATAATTTGCAAACATTTTTTTATATGAATTTTCAAAGTGATTGCATAGCCTAAGTACATATCATAATAGTGTCGATGTCGGTAAGTAACTTGTGAACAGCATAATACACACACAATGAACTGATATTTTTTATTTACTTTTCAAGTTTTTTAACTTTTGTTAGAGCATTTGTATAGTCCAAATTATACTCATTTGTAATGACGTCATTTTTGTTTATCTTTGTTTAGTATATTCCAAACAGCGGTGACAACAAATTTTTGAAAAAAATGGGTGTCTGATCATTATTCATTTTTATATTTTTGGTTATGTAAAGTATCCGTCACTGTCAATCAAAAACATTGGTGTGTCAACTTGTTGTTATTTCGAAAAGCATAAAAAATGCCGAGAAAAAGATATAATAGGTATAATGAACAAACGCAGCGAATAATTTTAAATATATTGGCTTTTTTCAACTGGAAAAGGAACAAGTCGAAACGGAATCGCCCTTCAAACTGAGAATGTAATACAGCGAGTGGCAGATGCTACGAAATTGAGCCCAACGACGATAGCAAATATAAGGAAGAATGGGATAAAATTAGACCATGATTACGCTTCCAATATGTCTTCCAAGCACCGCACCGCAAAAACCAAAAGTACAACATATTTGAAAAATTTAATTCGGGACACAATTTATGCTATGTACGCCAGAAAAGAATATGTTACGTTGGCAACAATAAAACAAAAGTTTAGGGAAGAATTTGAATATTTTGAATTTTCCATCGACTCCTTAAGAAGATGGATCAAAAGTATAGACGTCCGGTGGAAAAAATCTAATAATTGAAATTATTTAATGGACTTGCCAGATATTGTTCATAAAAGAATACATTTTTTAAGGGAGTATATCAAAAATAAAAATTTAGGTTCGGAAGGTTTTACTGAAGTTTTCATTGACGAGACGTGGATCTTTAGCAAGGGATCATTTCGTAGTAGCTGGCAAGATGATACCAAGCACTCGGATTCAAGAAAAAACAGTGAAGGTAAAAATATGTTTTTTTTTTTTTAAGTAAAAACTGGTGCCTTGTAAATCTTCATAATTTCGTCTGTTACATATTTTTATCAGCTTATAAAAGTACAAAAAAATTAAAAAGTAGGTCCAATAGGATAGTTTGGGAGCTATGATGGCCCTTCAAAGACTCCTGGATCGCTAAAAAATTGCAGCGAAGCAATGTAAGAAATATATGAAAAAGTTTTATTTTCAACCATCCTCCCGAGTCCTACCGCCTGACGAGTCCTAGCAGTTTACGTTTGCAGGGCTTAATACTCGTGTTAGTTAAATTAGGTGAATTAGGTTAGGCTAGGTTGATTAGGTTTAGTTAGGTTAGACTTGTTTTGGTTAAAAAAAACGCGTTTGCAAGTAAAAAACGCAAACGGCTAGGAATCGTCAGGCGATTGACTCTGGCGGATGGTTAGGAATAATGTCAGTGCAGCAATATATAGCATAGGAATGCAAAATATTAATTTGACGTATTTAAGGATTATTACAGATTTTGAAGCTCATAATATTGCTTCGCAATGAATTTCTGGGAGACATTCTCACGTGGCGTACCTCCCATTTCTCCCAAACAATCCAAATAATTTTTTAATTTTTTTTTTTTTTTAAAATTTAAAGGTTGGGCTTTATGAGGGAATTTGACTGTAAGTACTATGTGCATGGAACATTACCTATTTCTGATGTTTAAGAAAAATTAAGTTAACTTATATTTTTTAAGGTCAACGTTATATTGTGGTCCACGCCGGAACCAAAGATGGCTTCATCAAGGGCGCGGATCTAATATTTAAAAGTGGATTAAAGACGGGGGATTATCATGACAATATGAACAGGAAAAACTTCGAAAACTGGTTTAAAACTCAGCTGGTTCCGAATCTTCCACCAAAGTCATTAATAATCATGGACAATGCAAGTTACCATTCTGGTTTATTAGAAGAAATCCCGAGAAAATCTTGGACAAAGCAGAGACTGATCGAATGGTTGAATAAAGAGAACATTAACTTTCCAGAAAAGGCCATGAAAGATCAAATATGGAATATTGCGCGCAAAAACTCCCTAATGAAAAAAATACTACCTTGATGAATATGTTAAACCTTTAGGACACAAAATTTTGCGACTGCCACCATACCATTGCCAGTTTAATGCAATTGAAATGGTATGGTCGGAATGTAAACGAAAATACGATCAATATATTTCCAATCTTAAGGGGTCACCTTCAGAAGTTCTGGCTACATGGGAAAGGGTTATAAACGAAATTTCTATAGATCAATGGCAAAAATATGTAAATCATACAGAAAAGGTAATTCAAGCGGCTTGGGAGGCAATACGAGTGTGTGATGCCTCTGATATTCCGCCACTTGTAATTACGACTAACGCAGACGACGACGACAAAGACAATATCTCTGACTTTAGTTCGGACTCTGACAATACTGACGAGACTGATTAAGCTTTTGTGTGCTTGTAAATTTTATTTCATGATCGTCATTTAAGTATTTAATCCTATCGTTACAATTACATTAACTTGGCAATGCAATATGTTTGTTTTTTTTGAGTTTGTATTTTTATTTTTTGGATTTATATTTACATTTTGATGTGTTAACATATTCATCCAGGCAGTATTTTTTTCATAAACAAGTAAATTAAATTATGAGTATTTGAAATATTCCCTGAGGTTAAAATAATTTTATACCATTCTTCCTATTATTCACAATTTTTGTAAGCTCAGTTTTGGTACATCTACTGCTCGTTGTATTACATTCTCAATTTGAAGTGCGATTGCGCTTCAAACTTGTTCCTCTTCTAGTTGAAAAAAAACCAATATATTTAAAATTATCTGCTGCGATTGTTTATTATTCATGATTAATCATATTAATTGTTAATTGTTACTAAGTTTGTTAATAAATAAATACTACAAGATTATTTTTATTTTTTGAGATTGAAAGTGTATAGACGAATGTAAAAATGATAATATACTGCTAATGGCCGTTTACACCAACAATTTTAAGGAACCATTAGGCTCCTTTCACACGGGAGCTTCACGTCTCTCACTCCTGAGGAGAGGAAGGCTCTTAGCACCAAAATGCAATGAGTCCAATGGAGCTTTCAAACGGAGAGCGGGAGCCGCCACGTATCGGGAGACGAGAGCCCTCACGTCTCCTGCATCTCGAGCCGGGAGTCGCGTCAGGCAGGTAGGGGCGAAAAGAGCTCCTGTATAGGAGCGAGAGACGTGAAGCTCCCCGTGTGAAAGAACCCTTAGCGTTATTTGTTCCTTAAATCTCCAATGTAGCCAATCAGATTGCTTGTTTGGCCATTTTAAGGAATACCTTGTGCTAAGGGTTCCTTAAAATTGTTGGTACAACCAGCCCTAAATCATCATTTGTTAATTTCTGAACGTATACAAAAAAACATAACAGACTATGAATTTCTGAACGCGACAGTAAATTTTCTAACCTAATATTGATTGACAAAAATGTCTAATTATTAATTTACGACATACGTTTTTTCTCACCTGGATAACGTAACTACAAATGAGTATAATTCCGACTATACCATTTGCAAAACTTGAACAAATTTGTATAAACAAAATGTGCAATAAAAAATAATTTGTGTTGGTAACATGTATCGTCTTTATTACCTAGCCACAGTAAATTTTCTTCTATTATTTTATTTTTAAGACTTGTTCCAAGGGAATCGATGTGCATAAATTCATTGAAAAATTGTTTACTTGCTAAATAAAAACGATGCACAAATGCTCTATATTTTCTTTGTTAAAAAATAAGGTGTTTTATGATATCGATATTTAAGTAACGAGGTTCGCCCTAGAATCTGCTTGCCTTAACCTGCTGAACAGTATTTTCTGGCTTTGTAACATAAATACTTTAGCACCGTGTTAGGTACAGGGTACAGGGTCTTAGAACGAGGACTGAACAGGGGCTTATTTTTGACCTTCGTTGTATTTTTGGAAAAATCCAAAATAGCCATTTGATGTATTGTATTTTTTCCTGTGGAAAACAGGAGAGCTACGCTATGGATTTTTAAAAGGAAGATACCATTTTTTTATACGGTTTTTGGGACAAATACATTTTCTTATATGCGTTTTGATTAAAACATTCAGTATTGCGATAGCTGTCTTTATTACATTTCAATGTTTTATGAATAATTTAATAATAAAATTTAGGTTTAACCTGCTTAAAATATACAAAAGGTTAGTATAGGTAGTAAAGGTAAAAATTACCTTTATATATTTCAAAGTTAAAAAAATTGGCAAATTGATTTTTGTCGAAAAGAAAAAATACTCCTTAGACGGGAGACTACATTTGGTATTTATAGGACAGAGTGAAAATCTGTAGTCTCTCGACTAGGGAGTATTTCATCTTGACAAAATAAAATTGTCAAACATTTTTTTGACTTTGAAGTATTTAAAGGTAATTTTACCTTTATACCTTATATTAGCCCATCGTTTAAGCCACGTAAATTAAAATTAAAATTATTGATAAAACATTGAAATAATAAAAACAGCATAACAACATTGAATGTTCTAATAAAAAAAGGACACAAAAAAACGGTAATAATTCGATACGCGTCGGCCCGCCGCGCCGTGCGATCAATCATTCAATACGTTCATTTCTAAAATAATTCCTTACTTTACTATCGAATAGCTTGCCGTACGGTGCGCTACTATTATTTGAACAATGGGGTTTTATTTTATTGCAGGATAAGAAATAGGTTGTGAAATTTTAAAAATGGCCAGATTGTGAAGGGTTTTTTATTGGCTATCCAAGAGTGAGTTACAAAATATTGGTTACTATTTGAAATTTTGAATTTTATAAGGGTAGCGTCGAGGGATCACGGGGTAGAAAGCTGAAAAACAATAGGGCTCTTCATCGAATAACACACGACGTACATACAAAATTTCATTGCGATTGGTAAAGTATTTTTTGAGTTATCGCGCCAACAGACAGACTAAAGACTACAGACAGAGCGACGGAAATGGGAAAATACGTTTTTTTGGAATCTAGGAGGTCCAAAACGTGCATTTTGACAAATATTTCGATATGTCAAATTTTGCACGATTACAATACTTCCTGTTACGAGGGAAGTAAAATGCATTTTTTTTTAAAAATCGTATAAAAATCGGTATGTTCGATTTAAAAAACACACTATCCATAGCGTGACTCTTTTGTTTTTGGCTCAAATGCTTTTTTGATGACAATTCTGAATTTCACAGGAAAAAATATATATTGACTAGCTATTTTGGATTTTTCCAAAAATACAAGGAAGGTCAAAAATAAGCCCCTCGTTGGAAGACCCTGTATAATATGTATTCAAGCATAACAGGCATAATTTCCATTTTTTTTTTGATAAGAACCATTTGTCATTAAATGAAGGTTAAATTCCTTATTGAAAATAACCTACGTCATATTTCAAGCTCCCAAATTTTATAATTTTATCTTCAAAAATAAAGGTAAGTTCATGTAAGTTTGATTGAATTGTGAAGTTCTCGAAATATCACCGATCACATTGTTCATGCAAAAATGCTACTATGGCCTTTAGCAAAAAAAATAGTAGCTAACGCAAATTATTCTCTTTGCCTTTAGGTTCATTCAATCTTAGTTCACCATGACGGCTTTAATACGTCAGCAAGTATGTAGCGATTGTTTTCTAGACAGTTATGACTAACTAAGATTAATGTTAATATAGCCTTTTCGCAATAAAAAAATGTAATAATTACAAACTTCAAATTTTCGGAATAGACAACGGTACACAAACTCACCCTTAATTTTAAAAAGTTAAAGTTAAGTTAGATTTATTAACACAAAATTAATAATTGTCAAAATATCAAAACTATGTTTATGCGAAACATTTTTCAATTTTTACGTAAAAATGTCCTAAAAATATCGAAAGGTAGGTTTGAAGCTGAATTGGGTATGTATCTACTTGTAAATTAGTAAAAAATATATAATTTAACATTCTTTCTCGCGTACAGGAATAGGAACATATACCTACCGGAGTTTAAAATTCACCTTCTACATTTTTCTTCATCTTTATAAGGAAACTTGGACATTTTTACTTTATCGTCTCTTCGACTTGTACGGCAATTAAAATATTGACACAAATTTCCTGACATTTCAACTCGCTAATAAGAGTAGGTAATCAACGGACAAAAGAAATACAATCTAAATAAGCAAGAATAGCTATAAATTGATCGCCGACCGTTATAGAAAGAAAAAGATGCATCCAGTTCTTAACATTAAATTAGAATACTGAAAATCCTGCCGGCTTATGAAATTTGGCAACATGTAGTAAAGAATGCAGGCCTCGGCGGCGCGAGGTGTCGCCTCAATCGGCTAATTCCGGGTCAGCTCGTAGATTTTACCCGATTGGATCCTCTTTCGAAAAGCGAGGATCCATCGCGGGGATCGGATTTCCAGCACAGCATAAGATATCTACTGCGGTTAGCTATTATTTTCTTTGATCTAGGAAACCCAACTGTCCTATTTTTATTTATGGCAAGGTGAAAAGTAAAGTCAGTTAAAAATTAGTGTTATTTTACAATCATTTTTGGTAAAATTGACGAAATGGAGGAAGATGGTGGAAATCTGATTCCTGATGAAATTTTGCAAAAATTCAATGAGGCTACAGGGTAGTACCAAAAAAATCGGACTAATCTGGTAATTTTTTTACCAGGTTTAATTCTGTAAAACTTCATTTTCCGGACTAAAAAAGTGCATTTTACAGTACATTATGATAGAAAATAAAATAAATTAATAGAGCTCGATAATCCTTTTATTTTTTGTTTTATTATTTTTTTTTTATCTTGGGACAGTCCACGAAGGCTGATGCCTAAGTACTAACGTACCGTGGGTGTCTTCAGTGTGGTGAGAGGGAGTTTGTTCACACGGGACTTAATTTTTTGGATATTGGGAGGAGAAGGAAAAACTTCTGCGGGCAACAGGTTCCATAGTCTTGACACTCTAGGGATGAAGGAACGAAGAAAGCGGGAAGTTCGGGGCCTCTCTAACTGAACTGTAAAAGGATGCATACAAGTTGCACTACGTGTTGCTCTGTTGGGAGCTGCCAGAGAAGGAATTATACTGGCCAACCCCTCTGAGCAGAAGCCGTGAAAATACCTATAGAAGAGCGACAGATTCCCTACAGCTCGACGGTGGGCAAGAAGAGGAAGCCTTTCTGTGAGCGTTGAATCATTAATAAGACGAACGGCTCTTCTTTGAATGGAGTCCAGAATGCTAAGTGTTGTAGGGGACGCCATTCCCCAGACATGAGAACAATACTCTAAAGAGGGTCTGATTTGGGATACATACAGAGTGTACAGATTGGAAGAAGAGAAATATTTTCTGGCTCGGAAGAGAAATCCAATCTTTTTTGAAGCTGCCGAAGCTATGGATAAAATGTGTTTGTGCCAGTTGAGGTTATTCTCAAAAGTAACGCCGACAAGATTAAACGACTCTTTGTTCTGCAGAACTTGGCCGCTCATATGTAAGGGATGAGCATTTGCAGCGACAGCGAACATGACTGTGTTTTCGAGGCATTAAACTGAACAAGATTTTTGGCGCCCCAATCCAAGATAAGTTTGAGGTCTTGTGAAAGAGATATCTGCATTGACCTGCGCTTGTTTTCGAAATCAGGATTACATGGTGGCTTAAGAAATTGAATACTAGAGTGGAGGGTACTATCGTCAGCAAAACTATGAATGGATTGATTGTGGAAGAGAGAAGATCGTTAATGTGTAGAAGAAACAGCGTGGGTGCCAGCACTGAGCCCTGGGGTACCCCAGCATTAATTTGGTAGAAGCTGGAGGAATGACCATCTACACTAACAGATATACGTCGATTAAAAAGGGAAACTGGAAAGCCAAGAGCAAAGCTTAGGTGGAAGACCGTAAGAAGGAAGTTTGTTAAGAAGCCCATCATGCCAGACCTGATCGAAAGCTTTAGATATGTCAAGAGCAACGATTTGGGATTCACCAAGAAACTCAAGGGACTTGTTCCAGTTGTGTGAGACAAAGGAAAGAAGATCAGCTGTGGATCTACTGTGACGAAATCCATATTGTCTATCATGTAAGATCTTATGTTTTTCCAGATACTTTAAGATTTGGGAATTAATGAATTTTTCCATTACTTTGCAAACATCTGAAAGAAGAGATATAGGTCTATAGTTGGAGGGAGACTTTTGGATCCTTTTTGGGGACAGGTTGCACACGTGCAGCTTTCCAACTCTCCGGGAAAATGCCTGTGTCGTAAGAGATTCGAAAGAGGCGAGTTAAGATGGGTGCAAGCTCGGGAGCACATTTTTAAGACGATTGCTGGTATGCCATCCAGCCCAGACGATTTTTTAGTGTTAAGAGAAGAAAGAATACGCTTGATCTGTTTGACTTTAAAAATTATATCGGACATTTTATGGGAAACAGGGACAACTGTTGGAAGGGGAAGATTAATAGGAGGATCAAGCGTAGAATTGGCAGCAAATTGTTTGGCAAATAGTTCGGCTTTTCCTTTGGAGGTAGAGACAATTCCATCTTCAGAGATTAGGGGGGAAAAGAATTTGTGCAAAAGTTCTGACTAATATTTTTGGCAAAGGACCAGAAAGCTTTACTGCCATTTGAGCAAGAGAGAACTTTATCTTTTATTCGATTGTTAAAACGGTCTTTTGCTTCTGATATAGTCTGATTATACTGATTTCTCGCTTCGATGCTAGCCTGTCGATTTTCGGGACTGGGGTTTTGAAGAAACTTTTTGTGGGCTTGAATTTTTAAAAGTCTGGCTTTGTCACAGGATTTAGAAAACCACGGTTTGTTATTTGAAGTTATGGGGTTCTTTTTAGTGTGGGGAATATCAGTGGCGGCTCCTGAGTTGCAAATATAGAGGTTCTGCACAGCAGCAAACGATTAGTAATATACATTTAACAAACCAGAGTTAAAAATAACATAAATATAAACTTACACAGATTTGAGAAGCAAGTGAAAAACAGTTTATACAAGTAAATGTCACAAAGAATGTCTCCGAAGACTAAAGGCTTATTTTTTATAAGTAAAAGTTGATTCTTCTGTCCTTTGGAAGAAAACTTGTCATAACCTTCTCATTGGGAAAATTTTAAATTTCACGAATCATTTCCTTTTCAATTGATAGCATTGATAGAGCCACTAGACGATCCTGAGTCATAGAATTACGTAAAAATTCTTGATTCGTTTTAAAGTAGAAAATGATCTTTCAGCCTCTGCAGTCGTCATTGGAATTGTTATAAGAATTTCTAATATTCTTTTGGTTTCTTGAAATGCCCTGATAAATTATTTTTTATTAAAAATTTTAAAAACGGTACTGCTCCTTTTATAGATCTACAGTCTGCTCTGGAATAAATTACTAATAATTTAGTTTTTAAACGTTCTTTATCTATGTCTGGATAAGTAGAACATGTTAAATTTAAAATTTCCTCGGGAAAATTATCACAAAATTCCCCAAATTTATTAGAAAAAAAATAAGTAGCCGCAGATAAATGATTTTTAAATGCAAATCGATCTTTCGCACAGTTCAAAATTACATCGCAGATTTCTATAGCGGCAATACGATGATCCAATTTACTGTCATTTCTACGAATTTTAGATAAGGGCTCGGTGGATAATGAAGAAGCTTGGCTAACGACTTCAGGTACTGAGTTTCTTAGTGACATCACATTCTGCTCAAAAGTCTCAATTTTTTTGTTTATTTCTACAGGGTCTGTTTGTATTTTTGTAGCTCGTTAAAAAGAACATCTACATGAGGCATGACACGATGGAAAAAAGTTAGCCAGAAAATAAAATTTTTATCTAAGAGCATTCTTCTGATAGATGACGCGGCACTACAAACAGTTTGATTAGTAAAAGAGTCTTCTATGTTCTCCATACATTCTATTAAAGATTCCCTATGTTCAAAAACAATATTAATAGTGCGGATGTTAAAATTCCACCGAGTTGGCGCACCATGGGGAATTCTTCTTTGAACTAGTTTGGTCAGTACATCTACACGTTGTGGCGAATTTCTAAAAAATGCTGGTATTTCTTGCAAATTACCAAAAAAAGTCTTACTTGTGAATTTTGTGAAGCAGCTTTGGACATTATTAAATTCAATTGATGCGCATAGCAGTGCACAAAATGGGCAAAATGGAAATTTATCCTTAATCCTTGCCTGGACTCCAGTATGCCTTCCACTCATTGCGGCTGCGCCATCGTAGCTTTGAGCAATTAGTTTATTGGTTGATTTTGTGTCTGGTAATATTACATTCAAAACTTGTAAAATATCTTGCGTGAGGGACTCTGCATTAACACCAATAGGGTTTAGATAGGTCCAGAAACGTTCTATAGGTTCGCCATTTCGTGAATACCTAAGTATTACTACTAAGTGGGTCTTTGCGGACACATCAGTTGTTTCGTCTACAATTATTGCCAGATTTGGAGATTGACGAATTTCTTCCAAAATTCTCTCCTGGCATACTTCTAAAATACAGTCCAAAATGTCATTTTGAATTTCTTTTGAAATCCCTTTAAACACTGTCGACTTTTCTAAATGTTCCTCCAAAGTTTTGTCAAGCTCTGCACTAAAGTTAACACTCGTCTCGTCATGTCCTCGAAGTGCCAATTCAAATATTCCACAAAATTTAACGCAATCAATAATTTTAGACAAAACATACCGATTTTTTGTCACCTCTTCGTTAAATTTTTGAATATTTACCCAGTAGGCAGAATCTAGTTGTTCCCTTATATTTACGGTGCCTAATAAAGCAAATTCCATTACATTATCCCAGATAAAAAAGACCAGATACGAAACATAGCGTGGCGGCACGGTCAGCGTGCCCCACTATAATGGTCCGCTCAACGGCGGATCATTTAGTACGGGAGCCGTTTCTCGCGTGCGTTGAACTGTTTAGTTTACTAGTTACTGTGAAACGAGGCTAGTGCGGGCGTAAAAGTCAATTTTAATATATTTATTATTTTCGACTTTTATAACATGACAGGTTATAAGTGCATATGTAGATGCTGTACATCTAATAATAAAGAAATAACTTTTTTCGCTTCCAAGTGACTCTATAAGGTAAATTCGATTTATTTATTCAGATTCAAAAATCACAATAGACACTTTTTTGACGTGAAGCTTGGCTTGTGCTGCTATAATAATCACACTTTCAAATTATAATGCGCTTAAAATTGTCAGAACTTTAAAAAAAATTAATTATGAATATTGTAAGGGTGATTAATTGAGAATTTGAATATTTCAACATTGGTATTTCTATCATAATACGCGTTGTAAGATTTGAATATTACAATATTGGTATTTCTACTATTATATGATTTATTGGAGATATTCTAGTGTAAATAAAAAAAATTTCCCGCTGTGCCTAAGTTATTATTTGGACGCTTGAAGAAAAATATAGTGCCGAAAAGCTGGACCAATATCTCGAGAACGAATGTTGATTTCCAAGATTGCACCCAAACTTTGTTTTTGACACAATTGTCTATCTGATTCTTATGTCAAAAACCACCTCGCCCCTTCTTAAGGGGTGAACGTGGTGGTTTTATAATTTTAAATAGAACCCCCCATTTTCTGTATTTTTGGATCCTCAAATTTATTCCCCCAATTTACCAACTGCCACTTCCTCACAGGATGAAAAACGAAAGAAAAGTTACAAAATAAAACTAAAACCGAACAGTTTAAATATTTAATTAAATCCACCTCAAATTCAGTAACCCTGCCACCCTCCTCAGGGGATGAAACAAATTAATAAAACAAAATTGAAACTGAACCTTCTAAATTTTAATTAAATCCGTAATAAAAATAAACATTTTTTATTGCAATATTATTTTCTTAATTTTTGCCATCCCCCATGAAAGGGTGGCAAGGTTTGAAGGGTAAAAATTTTAGATCGGGTCACATATTTTTCTGACATGTTTATTTTAATTATGGATTTAATTAAGAATTTAGAATGTTCAGTTTCATTTTTGTTTAAATAATTTTTGTTATCCCCTGTGGAGGGGTGGCGAGGGTTGGGGTGAAATTTGAGATTGGGAAACATGTTTTTGTACATGTTTATTTTTATTGCGGATTTAATTAAATATTTAAACTGTTCAGTTTTAGTTTTATTTTTTTAACTTTTTTTTCGTTTTTTTTCATCCCCTGTGAAGGGGTGGCGTGGGTTGGGGGTGAAAATTGGGGCCAAACACAGAATTTTTTGAGGAATCCGAAAATGAAAAAAAATAGGGGTTTCTATTTAAAATTATAAAACCACCCTTACGTTCACCCCCTTAAGAGGAGTGGGGGTGGTTTTTGACATCAGAATTAGATAGACGATTGTGTCAAAAACAAAGTTCAGTTGCAATCTTGGAAATCCAACCTTTCGTTCTCGAGATATTTGACCCAGTCCAGACTTTTCGGACACCCTGTATTTTAATATTAAACCCAAGTACTGAAGCTTAAAAATAGTCATTATTAATTTGCATACCTTTTAATTTTGACAGATTCGTGCAATACGTTCCTGTCCTTAAAAATAAAAAGTCTGATTTTCAGTAGTGCAGGTAGCCGCTGCCCGTTAAAAGAATGCCTCTGGCTATAGCGACGCCTTTGTGTGTTGCTCGAGTCAAAAACTTCAATCGAGCCGACCCGGCTTTCACATCTGGTTTAGTTAAATCTGTGACATTATGTAAATGGTGTCGGCACGTTTCATGTTTCTTTATTTTTTGACTCAAATGATTTAAATCTGTCACTCCAATTTGGGTCCACGATTTATCTCCGCCAAAAAGTACACAAGGAAAACAGAAAAGAGCATTTTTTTATTGCATCCACAAATCCAATCGTTTCTTGAGTACACTTCACGATTAAATTGTCTTTTGTACTGTTTACCACGACTTGAGCCTTCTTTTTCGATGGAAATATCTGGTAAAGGACGTCCACCTTGCTTTAATTTAATTTTTTCTTCGTAGGTGTACTTTATAAACCTTTTAACATTTAATAAATTATCGATAATATCCATCTCTAATATGAATATTAATCAAGGAAAAAAGAAATATAACGCTTATAACAGTACGCGAAAATTTTAGATTTTTTATACAGAAAACGCGGTACCGATAACTGCTGGAACAACTCGTCAAAACCTAATCACTATCCCTCAGCACTGCGTAAAATGCAGAACATATTCCCGTTAAAACAACGGTATTAAAATCTATGGCGCGGGGAGTCGCGACGTCAGAGGCGAGGGCAAATTACGAGCACAGAACCACATTGTGTCGCCCTGCTAAATTTATATGGTCAAGCGCGTGGAGATATGTTGTTGACTACGTCTGGCCAGCAATGTCGCGCAGTTCGTTCAATGTAACTTGTCTCGGGGTTCGTTCGAAGTTACTTGTCGCTTATCTTCCATTATCGTGTTCCAATACGTTTAACTTTTTTTTAATTAAACACAAATAATTTAAACATCAGAAACATTTATTTATTTTAGATTTAAGGCTTATTTTCTATTTTTTTTTTTTGGTGGTTCTGCAGCTCTGCAGCTCTTATGTACCAGCCGCCACTGGGGAATATAGGTCTCAATGCCTAGTTGAATGGTTTCGGTAATTTGTTTACATATTTCGGAGGGATTGAAAGTAGAAAAGCAGGTAGGATCCCAAGGGTAGCTGGCAAAGAAACCTCTCAGACCATCCCAGTCGGCCGAATTGTAGTGCCAGACGGTTCGTGGCGGCATGCTTTCAGTTGCCTCAAAATGAGTGGAGTAAGATACGGTGACCAAACCATGGTCAGAGCGACCAAGGGGAGCAGTTACTGATGCTTGATAGAGTTCGGGGTGGAAGTAAGGAAGAGATCTAGGGGGTTAGAATTATGGGTGGGAACCCTAGGAAAGTAGGTAGGTTCCATAATTAGATTGGTGAGCGAGTTGCTGATTGCGAAATTTTCTGCTGCCCTGCCTTGTGTATCAGTTTTAGTGGATCCTAGCCAATCCTTATTATGAACATTAAAATCCCCGAGAACGATTACTTCGGCCAATGGAAACTGGGAAATAATATTGTCGATCTTTATTGAAAGGAAATCAAAGAGCTCGTTGTAGGAATTGTCGGACGGGGACCGGTATATACAGCAGATAAATTTGGTAGAAGATCTGAGAGAAAGTTTAAGCCAAAGAATATCAGGCCTACCCGATTCGAGATTAGAAACCCTAGCACAAGCGTCGTTGCGAACGTAAGCACAAACGCCGCCATGGGGTCGAAAAGATGAAATGAGTTCATAACCTGGGAAAAGAAGGTGGTTGGTTGCTGTTTTGGGACTTACTTGGGTTTCGGTAAGAAATAGTATGTGGGGTTTGGAGCATTGAAGATAATGGTGAACAGAGTTTACGTTGGCGTTAAGCCCACATATATTTGTGAAAGATATTAGACTTTTCGATGGTGGCCCCCCAAATGTACCCCTCGCCCGGAGAACCGAATGGAGGGGTATTTTACCTCCGGATAACTTTACGTTCGGGTGTGCCATCATCATTATTTCCAAATTTTAGTAGAGTGAAAAAAAAAAGAAAGAAAAAGAAAAAGAAAGAAGAGGAAGAAGGAAAACTAAAAGAGGAAGAAGGAAGAGGAAGAAGGAAAACTGACTCACCGCCCAGAACTCGAAACGTCCTGAGACTTCATGAGTCCTTTAAAGGGCAAGTGGGGTGGTACCGCCTCAGGCGAGGAAAGCTCCTCTACCACCTACACCACACACATATTTTCTTGTAACTCGCTTTAATGTCCAGCAATTTTAAGTTTGTTGGTACTATTGGTTACAAATTATATGCAGTTTGCAATGATGTGTCACACTATGGAGGTTGTTATTTGACATACCAAAGTGAGGTTAGCTGCAGGTGATTGATAAAACTTTATCAAATATGCAGTTAAACTTCCCCCTGTATATCTAAAGAGACGTTTTTTTAGAAAGATAATTAGGGTGATTCATTTTAAAATGAACTGTATACTATTTTCAGAACGCTAAAGGCGTTAAATAATGCAATAAAAATATCTCTCCACAATTGCAAAATTTATGTTGGTGATGGAGATGGAAATAAACCATAATGTTTTAAAGTTTTTTCAATAAATATTTAATAGCTTAAAAAAATTATTTAGTGTGAGGTACTCGGTTTTGACGCCGAACACGCAACCAAAAATTTTGCACGGAGTCCCGTTTTCAGCGTTAAATTAAAATTATAAATAATGGAGATAGAACTCCGGGAGTTGCTACTTTTTTATCGGAAATTTCCTTCTCTTCAAGAGTCTTTTTGCAATTTCTGCTATCTTATGGTTTTTAAGTTATCATCAGAAACCGGCTATTTTTTTATCGTTTTTTGTTAATAAGAATTGCAATTTTTATTGGCAGAAAAAATCCTCACAACACCTTTCTCAGATTTGCAATTCGCGTCGAATGGGCTATCGCTCATATTTTTTGAAGCTTTCTTACTATTTTTCGCAGGAAACACAGTTCTCGACTAGACTAATTTATTTGACTGGTTATTTGGATCGTCACAATGGTCGGTGTACGAAACGAGAAGCACAAAATTGATTAAAAAATTCAGTGTACCAAACGAGAATATTTCAGGTAAATTTCTGAAGTGTACAAAACGCGAGTGTACAAAACAAGAAAACACCTTCTGGTTATTTTAACCGTTTTTGTAATTTAAAAAAAATCTCTTTAAATTTAACATATTAAAGAATATTGATGAAAATGTATTACTATTCTATATTCATCTGAAAAAGATATTTAACTTAAAATGCTTACACATGCAGAGCAATGACAACAAGCATTCTGATACTTTAATAATTTAATTTAAAGACCTAGAGAAAGTAGCTTATTATACGAACATTTTGACGTAATCCCTTTTTGGTCCATATCCATAAACGCTGAAATCCATTATGTTCAAATTTTGGTCAATTGCTGCAAATAGGTACTGCGCGTCAAATGACAAACTGTACACTGGAGAATTTAAAGTGCCTCCTTTACACGTTCTCATAAAATAAAGCTAAAAAATATATTTGATAAAAAAAATTTAGTAAAATAAATTGATTCCACCAAAAACACTTATGTAAAATAAGGGCCAAGTTGCTATTCAAAAATATCGGCCTCTTAAAGTACTGAAATCTAAAATTAGTTCTGTCCACACAATTTTATTCTAAATAAATTACATAGCCAACACACCCTTCTTGTCTCTAGGATACATAAATAAGTACCTACCTCATATGTGTGTTAAACTTTTAATTCAAAACACATAATAGGTAGATACGGAAAGATTTAAAAATATATATATATATATATATATTATATATATATATATATATATATATATATATATTATATATATATTAAATGATATATATTATTTAATAGATACTCTATTTAAAAATCATATATATTATATAATATAATATAAATATTTTATTTATTCTTACTGTACACATCTTTTTAGTTCGAATATCCCATAAAGCAACCCTTCCATGCAGATAAGTGCCCACCATTATGCTATTACAATAATCGTAGTCTAAGCAATATAGTCCCGCTCCAAAAGCATCATGAAATTTCTGTTCACAATTGCCTGTTCTAAGATCCCATCTAACAAAGATAGTATATTAAAATACAAAAAACTAAAGTAGTGTTTATAATTATATACTTTTTCACTTTGATGTTTCCTTTCGCCTTAATATAACTAAAGTTTTATTTAGAGAAAGTTTTTTTAAAAGTATATTGTTAGCAGGGTTATTCCTGAGAAAATATATATTTTTTTATAATACTTGTTGGAACTAACAAAAAAACAACAAAGTTAATATTTACCTTCGTAAGTGGCTGTCATTTCCACAGGACCAAATACTGTTTGGTCCATCCCATTTAATATCTAAAGTTGCTGAGATAAACTGGCCTAATTTTAAATTAATGACTTCTGTGTACCTAAAATAGAGATAGAGAAGATATAGACCTGCTTTATTATAATTATTATTAAAACAGCTCAAACAACTAGGGGTTTGCTTTTTTTAATATGTAGGCTTAATATTCTAAAAACTCAAGTCTTTTCCAATAATGCCTGTTTGGTCCCAGACTTGATTTAACTCTTTAGGCTTGTCAACAATTGAAAAGGTCAAAACTGTATTTTTGAAAAAATCAGCATAGTCAGTACAGTACTACTGGCAACCCTGGTACTATGAGAGGTAATAACTTCATATTAATAGTTTGTCAGTAAAGATCATGGAAGGGTTCGAGGATTTTCTAGTAAAGAAAAATTTATTTACATTAAAAATTAGTAAAATTCAATCTTTTATTAAAAAAAGAAATATATGTAGCACTGGAACAACGTTCTCCACACAAAAGTTGCTGGTAAATAAACTTTATAGAGCTCACCTTTCAGTATCAAAAAGCCATATTGATTTTCCTCTCGATTTTCTAAGATCCCCTCCAGCAGATGTACCACAAGCAAATAAGGGCCTATCTTCACAAAATGAAACACACCAAGCTCTTTGACCCAATTCTTGTGTATGTAATAAAGTTAATTCTACAATAAATATTACTTTTAGCCTAAGCATACCCTTACCTTCAGAAATCTAATAAAATGTGTATGTATTCTATAGTGTTTGGGATAATTTCAATTCATATCAAAAACTTTAGTCTTGTTAAAGGTCTCTACACCAAATTAAAGTCACAACACACTAATTAAAGTTTAAAAGTGGTTCTTAGTAATATGGGGTAGGAGAAAAAAATACCTTTATTTTTAAACTTAGGAAAAAATTTACCAAATTAAAAAAATTTTTTTTTGGTCTTTATTATTATTAAAAGCCAATTTAATAAAAAAAATTAAAGATAAACAAATGTAATTAATTTTCATACAAAAAAATTTGTCTGCAAGTTTTCCTATTTTTTGGGCCAAACACAAAGCATATAATAACTCTTTTATAAATCTACAAGGATTAAATTAAGTTGGGACTACAACTTCTCTAGAGATACCATAAAATGGGATTCTATAAGACCATTATCTGCCATTAATGATAGATTGTTCTTAGAACATAACACCCAGTAGATTTTTTTAAAATCCTTTATAAGAAATATCAAAGGTAATCCAAGTAAATGTCCAAAAATGGCAAGTTACTTATTTTATTTGAAGTTGTTTAGTTTAAATGTAAATTATTGTATATCCCTGTTTATGTTTAGTTACTATCACAGTGGTTTTAATTTTTTTTAGATCCAATAATAAATAAATTATGTAAAAAATGCAACTACTTTAAGTAAAATAACTCTGCATTTACACATGCATTAGATTTAGTTTTAGTTCCAATACAGCATACATATCAGATGCAACTTTTCTTTAAGTGGACTAATGAAACATACTATGGACTTAGGACATTAGTAGATTATTAAGTTTATAAATATAAACGATTTTGTCCCGAATATAAGATTTCTTTTAAATATGCCTTTTGAACTAAAATTATAAATAATTTTTTAAATAATTTTTATAATTTTCATATTCTATAATGTTATTCACAAATTAGTTTCTTACCATCATTCAAATTTTGTTGTCACAGTGTCAAACTTATTGAATCATATTTGTCAGACCGCCTTCAATACGTAACTTATAATGGCACAACATCCAGTGCAGTCCCTGTTAATTATGGAGTTCCGCAGGGCTCTGTTCTTGGCCCTGTTTTATTCCTTTTATATGTAAACGATTTTAGTGCTTGTACCTTAGATAAGAGTGCAGATATTATTTTGTATGCTGATGACACCAGGCACTTGTTAAAACATATGATTTGGCTGAACTTGACCAGCAAGGTAAGAACGTGCAATGTAAGATCCAGAAGTGGTTTCTTTTGAATGGTCTGAGTATCAATAAAACAAAAACTCAGACATTGGATTTTTCTCTTAGACCACTGGAGACAATAATGAGCTCTGTTAAGTTCCTGGGTGTGTGTTTGGACTCGAGATAGACATGGGAAAGACATGCTGAACATCTTGCAAGCGTGTTGAATTGAACATTGTTACAGAGGAAGTCTTGATGAAGGCTTACTATGGTCACTTTCACTCACACCTTTTGTATGCGATCTTGTGTTGGGGACATTCGCCGTATTTGGCTAAGGTTTTCGCAGTTCAAAGGCGCTGCATAAGGATAATGATGATTCTTTATTTTATTAATGTCAATAAATTATACAATTCAATAACATAAGTCAATATAGCTGGATTAAGATTTAGGGATTGTTGTAGAAAGAGTTTTATCTCTCTTGGCATTCTTACATTGCCATCAATTTATATACTGGCCTGTCTTGTGCATGTAAGGAATAACACTGCAAAGTATTCTCATAACTGTGACTACCACAGTTACAATACTAGGGGAAAGAATTTTTTTGCCTTACGCTACAGCAGAGTTGATAGGTCGAGGGATGGCAGAAACCACTATGGTTTAAAAATGTTTAATGTCTTGCCCGAAGCAATTAAGAGTTTTGCCGCTACGTCATTTAAAGATAAACTAAAAAATTATCTAAAGAAGAAGGCATTCTACAATAGCGATGAATATTTAAAAATAACTTTGACAATTTAAAATAACGTCAGAATGTCAGAGTTGTATGGGCTTGCTGTTAGTATTTCTAAGACTGATGTGTATGTATTTTAGTGTATCGTGTTAGATTTTATATATTTGAGTCTATATTATTTGTATTGTAAAATATTTGTCTTTTTTTTTGTTTGTTCTTTCTTAGTTTTAATGACAAATGATTTTAACCACTATGTGCGAATTTTACTTTAGTTTAAGTTTTTTATTTCTAAATCTGTATTAATTGTTTATAAATATAATATTAACTTTTCGTTTATTTTAAGTCATTGATAATTTTGTTTAAATAGGAATATTTAACTTTGTATATTCTGTTGTTTCCCAAATTATATTTTGCTTTTTTTTAACTTGTGAAAATACTATAACCTAGTATGTAAATTCATCATATAATTTATTATTATTATTATAACTTAATATTAGCTTTAAGTGTTATTTGCATCATTTAAAATCATTTTATTCAGTAGTGTACTTAGAATGAATTGAAGAGTGGAAGAACGAAAGGGGGTAAGCAGGCCCGTGCTGGGTACCTCTAAAGGGCGCGGGACAGGAAGTGGTGAGGGCGCCCATAACATCGCAGAATCGGTCCGGGCCGGACGGAAAAATGTAAACAAACATAACAACATGTTTAAGAGTTTAAACCCATCTCGGGCTGATAGAAAAATTGATTTTACTTTGCCTTACTACTTACTAGTAAGGTATATTAAATATATTGAAAAGTAATGTTTATTTACTCAATATTTGAAGTAGTTAACAAATAAATTTTAACTTATTTTAAAACTATGAATTATTCAATTCAAGCAGCGTACACAATTTAAAAAAATGTCAAACAAAACATTAATTATTATATACGGTAAAATAGCGTTTTCTTTAAAGTTAAAAACTGTTAATTAGTCCATTAAAAACTACGGTAAAAGGTCGAGAAATGCTGGACTTGACGAGACCACTTGTGCCTTATGTATTTTGGGGCGCTGATTACAAAAATGGGGGTTAGAACTTGCAGCAATGGTCGGAACACCCCTTAAATTGCAAAAAACGCCCCTAAATAGGGGTGGGTTTTGGAAAAATTGACATTTTGCAAACTAAGCCATCTTATATGTTTTTTGGGTCGCTGATTTCGAAACTCGGGGTGTCGAGACAGAAAAATTTGTGTTACACCCCCCACATGCGAGAAACACCCCTCCCAATGGGTGGGTTTTGGAAAAAATTGACGTTTTGCAAACTAAGCCATCTTATATGTTTTTTGGGTCGCTGATTTCGAAAATCTAGGTGTCGAGACTGGAAAATTTGTCTTACACCCCCCACATGCAAAAAATACCCCTCCAAGGGGTGGGTTTTGGAAAAAATTGATGTTTCGCAAGCCATCTTATATGTTTTTTGGGTCGCTGATTTCGAAAATCGGGGTGTCGAGACTGGGAAATTTGTGTTTCACCCCCCACATGCAAGAAACACAAGCTATTATAAAAAGTAACTATAACTAGTGTAAGACTCGGTGTAAGATAATGCCCCGATGAACTTAATTAAATCAAAGACACTGCTTATTTCATTAGTGTACCCTAACTAGTGTCCGACCGAAAGTTCAGTTTCGGTTTCGGCCAAAAATCAAGTTTCGGCGGCAGTTTCGGTTTCGGCCAAAACTGGCCGCAACTTTTGCCGAAACCGAAACTGATTTCGGAATTTGTCATGCACGCTCGCCTAACTTCGTTACTCGCGGCAAGTGCGCCGTTCGGATAGCTCTGTAGCAACACAACTTAGTCAGTGCGTTACCGTCCGTCGCAAACATTTTTTGGAGGTTATGTTTTGATGATTACAACAAAACTAATATACTGTGTTTCTATTTCATGTCCTAATTAATGCAGAATAATGGGTAAAATGCACCAAATTTTAGTACCTATTTTAAGGAATTTTATTTACCACGCGAGTTTCGGTTTCGGCCGAAACTGAAGCCACGGCCGAATATTCGGTTTCGGCCGGAAAACCAGTTTCGGTCGGACTCTAACCCTAACATTTTAAAGAACAAGCTTTAATAACAGCGGCACAAAAAAAAAGTGGTCTGTGCAGTTGACCAGACCTATCCAACTATATGTATTTTGATGAGCTAAATCCAAATCCGAGGTCCATTTGGCCCATACACCCTCAAAATGTTGAGTAAATTGCGAAAAACTGCCAAAAATGGTTAAAAATTTCAGTTCAGTTCAATAAAAACGATTTTTTTTATTGAACTCGATCAAGTATGTTTCTTATGCATTTGGATTTGCTGAATCTAAATCCGAAGTCCGTTTAGCTGTACATCCTTTAAATTTTTTTTGTTAATTGCAAAAAAACGTTAAAAATGGCTAAAAATTTTCATAGAAAACGAATGTTTTTTTTGGATTGGCAAAATGTTTCTTATGATTTCAAATGTGTAATCTAAATCCGAAATCCCATTCCCCCCAATTTTAAGTAGATAGCAAAAAACTGCTAAAAATGCGAAAAATTACAGTTATAAAAAAATATTTTTTTTTTTATTGAACTTGATCAAGTATGTACAGCCAGACGGACTTCGCATTTAGATTTAGCGTGTTGAAAAAAAGAACATACCTAATCTTGCTTAAGAAATTTTTCTTTTTTTATTATAACTGCAATTTTTTTGCAATTTTAAGCCATTTTTGGCAGTTTTTCCAATTTACACAAAATTTTAAGGGTTTTATGGGTATTAAAAAAGACTGCTAATCAGCAGTCTTATTTAATACGTTACATGTTATAAAATTTTATAACTGTAACCTATTATATTAAAGTATATGTTCAATATTGAGCCAAATAAATATCACTTTTAATTAGCCTTAAATACACATAGTATCAAATTAAATAGGCAAAACTAAACTAACTTAAAAATTAATTACAAAATGTACTATAAAACAATGTTTTTTTTTGTTATTAAAGTCGAATCAAAAATTCTTTATTGAAAAGGGGGTAAATATGTCTATTATTTTTAGGAGATAAAACAACCACAAAATTTTCAATTTTTACTGGTGGGGCGCCGTATGACCTTAAAGGCGAGGGCGCAGGGGGATTGTTCCCCTTTTCCCCCGGGCCAGGGGAGGGCCTGGGGTTATGCCAAAATCATTCTTTCGAGATAAATGACAAAAACTCAGTAAATTACCTCCTAATGTACCGGAGAACACAGAAATTAACACAAAATGCAAAAGCCCCTAAAAAAAACAAAATACAAAAAAAACAAAATCACATTTAAGAAAAAGTGCCACACTAGTTTCTTAAACATAGGACCATTGTATTTTTATTATTTTTTTTTCTGGAAAGAGGTGCAGCTGTGTTCGTTTCACTTCCAGGTATTTCACGTTGAGTAGCTTCCTGTAAAATTCTTTGTGTTCAAGGTTCATCAAGGAAATCAATCATCGAAATACGTGACTGATGCAATGGCACTTGTCACCTATCTAAAGAAACCAATGTCGCGAGTGGATAAGGCCACCTTCAAAAATACAATAAAATAGGCACTTTGGGGTTTGGCATTTGTAACCTTTTCAGGACATTCAGCATGGTACTTAGCACAATTTTAGAGCTAAACTTAATTTTGGAAAATTTTGGACTTACCCCCTTTGTATTTAATTTTCAATTATTATTTTAAATTGAGCAGGATTATCATACATAGTCTTACCATATATATTTTTGATAAGTTTTAATACTGGAATATACTATATGTACCTAAAGGATCTCGATCAAAGAATATATTTTAAAACAGTCATTTCTCATTCCACTAGCAACTATTAAATTATCAGGAGCTATATCCACAGAACAGGTAAATGTATTTTCTGCTTTATCAATATAATACTCATTTATCAAGGAGGTTTTGTACATAAACCCCTCCATCACTAAAAAATAATATTTAAAATAATGTTATTGTAATAAAAAAATACCTTTTAAAGAAATAGGCTTTAATTCGCAAAACGTGACATTCTGATTACATTGACAAATTATTAATGACATAAATCAAAAAAGACAAATGGATAAAATATGTTTATACTACAGTTATGTAAAGAGTAATTAAAATTATTTAAGTAAAACAGAGATAAATGCAAAGTACCTGAGTCCACCTACTAAAATATCATTTTTAACAGTAAATTTGGTTACATCCACAGAGGAGAATCCTACATTAACACAACTTTGACGATACTGTGGAGTTAAAACATAATTTGGTTTAGTGTTGATAATCGTTTCTTTATCTCTCTTATAATTAAATATTTTTGAGCCTCTACTAAACCACAAATTTTCACTATCTAATTTTAACCAGGGCATGTACTTTTTTCTGACATAAAAGAGAGACTTTTCATCATATATACCATATTTCCAATTGTGCTGTAGCCTGAGTTTTTCAAGTTTTGTTGGTATCTTCGAAAAACACCTAAAAGTTATGTAAGATTCAAAATTATGTTAAACTTATAGTTTAAAATTATTTTACCTTCTTAAAAATTTTTCACTGTTCTGATTGGTAACTACAGTAGTTGTCTTGAGTAATATATTATCCCACGCATTAATAACGTCCCTAAATCTCTTACAAGTAAGTCTTAACCGACTTAAGTCTCGTATATCAAGAAAATTAAAAATATAAATTAGTAATTCAGTAGACAAATCGTCGATGTAACATTGCGACATTGAAAAAATATAAAAGAAATGTATAAACCCTCAGTACTTGTACTCTTAAATATATCTACTATAAAAAATCAAATTTTTAATTTTTAGCTACTAAAAACTAAAAAACCTAACCTATAAAAACATAAACGTCAAAAGTCTGTGAACTATCAATATCATTCTTCTTTTCCAAGACAGATTATGGCTTTGATTGCTACCACAGAAGTTGGAGCTGTGAACATAAGTTTTAGCTATAAGACGAGCAACCTCTCGGGATAATATAATAGGTAAGCCACGATTTTTTTCTGCTTTTTGACTTTGACTGTCTGCTCCTTTTTCTAAATTAACCGTTGGCGAGTTTGAAACAGGCTTGAAATTGTGATTTTAAAGAAATAAAAAAAGGTGAGGATATCATAGGGAGCAGTAACGAAATCAGATAAAGGATGAGATTTAATGACAAGTATTCTAGTGTAAAAGTGTGGATTTATGATTTTTGATGGCATTATTAAGAAAGTGAGATATATTTTTAATATAAAATAATACACATATTCAAGAGGTAGGCACGGACACAGGTTCAGATTGTCCTAGCCAGGACAGATCACTTTCTGTTTGCTTTAGACCATTAAAAACGTTCGTTAAAAGCCACAAAGCTTTTTCGGAATAAGGCCGCTGAACAAGCGTTTTTTACTCTCGGGACCCAAGGGAAATTCACCTATTCTATCTATAAGGCCGGGTATTATAATGTCTGATTGTCTCCACTTTTATGGTTTCAATTACAGTTTTTTTACATGTGGATTTTATATACGTCTAGTTACGGTAAAACCTCTGTTTAAATGAGATTTCCGAATCGGTACTTCGGTACCGCTTAAACTAAAGATTGTAAAATAAAAGATGTTTTTTTAGGAAGATAGAAAAAAAAATTTGGGTTCAAACTCCAATTTAATGAAAGATTTTTTTGCGCAGTTTACTGGCGCTTTTATAGTAGAGTATATTCTATGTGCTGTGAAAGAGCTTTCGTCGTGTTGTGGTGATTCCTAACTCCTTTATAGTAGAGTTGGTCGTGCGATGGTGAAGAGTACAAACTCCTAAAAACAAAAAGGATAGGACAGAGACCGGGTTTACATGTCACGTCATTACATTTCGAAGCACCTAGATGTACCTCAGAGTAGCTTAAAATATTGTGAATAAGTCGGAGACTTTGTCTGCCTCTAGAAGATATATGCATGAAGGATAAAACATCGTACATTAAAAAAAATTACTTCCGTTTCCGCTTTCACTTTTCGTCCGTGTACTTCGAGTTTTGAAAGCTACATAGTTTTTTTTTAGAAAACGAACGCTATCGGCACAAAAAACCTGGATTTTTTCCTGAGGATGAAAGGGAATTTTACCCTGCCGTTTAGTAGTGTCGTAAAAGTGTATTTCGTAGTAAAGGGTTGATTTCTAAACCTTTTTTTCTAATCACACGTGGTGGCGTTAGGCGTCGTTGGCTGAGAGTACAAACTCGTGACGAAAAAAAAGGATCTGACTCTGGCAGAAACCAGAGAAATAGAGAAGAGGAGAAAGCGCTTCAATCTGCGCGAAAAGTCTAATATAGGGCGCCGCCATGGTTGCTTTCGCTTGTCATTTGTCATCATTTGTGCTTGTCATGTCATAATCTTGTTTGTAAACAAAAATTTAATTAAAATGGTTTTGGATGAATAATATTACGTTTTATGAATGAAATTAAAACTTTAAGATGAAAACATGTACCATTATTAAACAGTATACTATGCAGGTGAATACTTTGTATGAAGTCAAAAATATTTATGGGTTAGAAGATTTTTTCTTGGTAAAAAGCTCAGAATATTGAAATCCTACATAATGTGTTTTTGATTTTTTTAGTAAGGATAAAGAAAGCAGAATACGTTATAAATATGCATATAATATATATTACAATTTTTTAATGAAAAAGGCAAGAAGATCCAGGTGACTTGACAGAAACGATAAATGGAAATTCTAAAATCGAAATACCAACTTGTTTACCCAAAAAAGCTTTAATAATTTTACCCAATAAGTGCAGTGCTGTCTTTAGAACTCTAAATTAAACATATATTTTTAATGAATTCTTTAAAAGTCAAATAAAGGCCTCTGTTATTCAAAATTTGTGTACAGTATTTCACACTTTTTTATGTAAGTGCTCTTATCGAAGGTGTATTTCATAATTTGGTGTGTACAAAAAGTGTTAACTAATTCTGAATAACAACCAGACCTAAAGTTACAATAAGAGAATATCTAAAGAATTTCCCAGCGAGAACATGCAATATGGACAAATAGCATTTTATTAAATAAAATAAATAATCAGTAAAGAACTGTTTTATTTATACACTGTATTTTATGTCGAATGTTTTTTTTTGCATTAAAAAGTAAATTTACTTTTAAGAAATGACACTGGATAATACATGTAGTTGGCCCAATTGAACACCTTTATTTTATAAAATGGTTGTTTAACAATATCTATAATCATATATCATCTTAAGCAGGTCCTATATATTAAAAAAAAAATACATGCTATATATTAATTTTTATATGCACTGTGATGATACTAACCTCTTAACTTATGCCACTCGTTTTGTTTACCTATACCATTTTAAACAATGCTCAGGTCAGCTGCCTATTCACATATATTTTCTTTGATCTCTTTAATACCTATACTCCTTTTTTTTTAGTTTTCAGAATACAACCAGACATAGTCCTTGCCTTTGTAGCTTATTTTCTCAAATTTCTTAAAATAATTTTTAGTGGAGAAAAGGTTTTTTTGGCAATTAATGTTGTAAAATTGCAAACATAAATTTCTTTTCCTGTTAAACTATTCTTATTGTATTGTATAATTTAAGATAATTTTTATCGATGTTTAAATATTGTAGATCTAATACATTCTAATTGAACAAATTATTTCATAATTAGTTTATATTTATGCTGCTGCAGAGACAATTTGAATGATTAATATGTGGCAATTGCCAATACTAAGATACCATAATAATAGAGTTATATAGACACAATCATGGGCAAGTTCACACTCTTCCTCTGAGGAATAGAAAAGTGACATTCTTACACTTAATACGATAGGTTAGTTTGCTTAAACTATTGGGTTAACAAATAAAACAAGATATCTTTATTAATAGGTTTTATTGACCATTAAATGGAATCAACTTGGTTAACTTATTTCTTATTCTTTCCCCTTGAATAGTTTTTGTATGGTGTTTCGCCATGGAATTGGTGATAATTGGTGGGTACTTGGGTAGAAATGCCATCCAAAAAAAGCAAAGGTATAACATTTTGTCTTAAAATTTTTCCTTGTCCTAATGTTCACTATCCAGATACTGTTTTGAACAAATGTATCTGCTAGCTGACCAATTGTTCATTTGCAGTATATTAACCATTTTTAACCAAAACTTCCTCTTTGGAAATCTAAAATTAAAATATTACATGTAAATTTTGTTGCGCCTACAAGTATGCAAAAATCAAGAGACCTAAACTATTATAATGTATGTTATCTTATAAAATTACAATTAAACTATTTTAGCTTTAATTTTTCTAGGTTTTATTTTTACCCAATAAAATATTTTCACTACATAAAATGGGGTATACTTACAAACGAAAATAATATCTTTTGCTGTACTATATCTTCTAGAATTGAAACACCCTCTCACGCAACAAGACATAGTTCATTAAACTAAATTAAAGCAATAATATTATAAATGAAACACTAAACTAAAATAAAACGAAAGGTACCAAGCCATTGTTGAAGCCAAATCTAATCCAAAAAGTAAACAAAACATTTACGAAAAATTCTTGTTTATACGACAATCCTTTTTATTCCATGAGAAAAACAAAGAAAACAAAACTTTGTAATGTCAAATTTGATTTGACAAGTAGAAGCAACCATGGCGGCTTACATGCCGTCCTCGTAAAATTGGATGCGCAGTGGTCGAAGCGCTTTCTCCCCCCTTCTATTTCTCTGGCAGAAACCGGTTATACCTTGGTCATAGTAGTGCCTTCACAACATCCAAATGTGCATTGAAATAGCTGTCTTTTTGGAATAAGTCCAAGGCTTTGATACCGCTAAGTCCGGACAATTTGGAGTCCCTACCGAATATAGGAAAAAATATTTTCCTTAGTAAACCTAGGTTTAGGGTGTTAAACAATGCGGAAAGGTTGCTCCGCCTCTTGATAAGCTTTGACTTTGAAACGAAGTGTGCTGGCGATTGCCGTGCGGCAAAGCCATACCGGAGGTGAATTTAGTAGCCCCCATTCTAGCAAGCATAAACAAAAATTTAAATTTTGAAATCAGCACAAAAAACAAAGCCATAAAAAAGATCAACAAAAATTGTTAAAATACATATTGGTAAATAAACATGGATTAAAGTTTTTTCTATTCTTTGCATCCGATAAAAATTCTGTTTCTGAAATGGCCCGGTATATTTTTGAATTTCCAAAGGGGGTAAAATTTATTTTTAATTCAATTTCTTGTTTTCTTTATTGGATTTTGGCGGGTCGTGCCCGAGAAACGAAAATGTAAACAGAAAATTTGGGTTTTTAACCAGAAAACAAAAAATTTGTATTTAAAAGCTTGGAAATTTTTGGGGTTAAAATTCTCATTTTGGGGTTTTGTGGTGTTTTTTTATTTGAGTTTTTAGAATTTGTTTTTCAAAAAAAATGAATAAAAACCTAAAACAAAAACAAAAAGGGTTTAAAAAAATGAAAAAATTTTTAAAAAACTTTTAGATAAAAAAGCAATTTTTTATTCCAAAATTTTATGGAAACAAAATGGAGTAAAATTTTTCAAAAATTAAATAGGGGTATAAACATGTGTTAAAATTTGGGAAAATTAAAGGTTTTGGAATTTAGGTAAACCTTTTATCTGAAAATTTTAATTTGTTTTAAAGTTTAAAAACTTTTTCATGGATGATAAATTAACTAAAAAATTTCTTTGATTTGCCTTTTTTTTTTGGTTTAAATTTTTAAACAAAATTAAAGAAAATATTTCTGGGAAATTTCCCATTTTTTAATATTTTTAAAAATTTTTCCC
>JAHBCN010004180.1:0-66597 GCA_019359885.1 Listronotus oregonensis | reverse complement strand
TTAAATAAATTATCATATTTTTCCCCCCGATTTATTGGTCTTTTTTTACACAAAATTAATTTTTAAAAGAAATGTGAACTGTTAGTTTTAATTACTAGGGTTTTTAAAATTTGGGAAAAATTCTGATTCCTTCAAACAATCGTGCTGTGATGCATTTTCTGTTTGACAAAAGGAGGGGTTTTTTTAAAGTGTTACAATGCGATATGTCAAAACGGTTTCAAATTTTTTTATGAAAAAAACAATATTTTTAAAATAAAACCCCCCACATAAAATAATTTTTTTTTAAATTCCAATCTAAAGAAAAGAGATGTTTAAAAATTATCTTTATATTTTGTGTTCTATTAAAATTGTTTTTTGAATGTTTGGAAAAACCCCTGTTTTAAAAAATTTTTAAAAGTAAAAATAAATTAATCGGCATGCTGAGGAACGGGGAGGAAAAAATGTTACGTTTCTAGGGGGGTAAAGTTTTTTTATCCTTATTCATAAAAGGGTTTTTTTCAAAGAAGGAAGTAGAAATTATTTATTTACATAACAAGGGAGGAAAGTCCTCTTTTCCTCCCGCGGATAATTTGAGGCACGCGCGAAGCGGGGGGCAAAAAATCCAAGGAAGGAAATGCATTTTACTCTAGAAGAAGTATATACTTTTTTTTATTTTTTGTAATTTTTAAAAAAATTATCTTTGAATTTTGTGTTCTATTATTAAATTGGGTTTGGGATGGTTTTGGGATTAACTCCTGTATTAAAAACTTGTCAAAGTATAACAATTGAAATAAATAAGACATTGACATTGACAAGACAAATTAATTGCATGCTCAGCTGGAAGGGAGGTAAAGTGTTTTTTTCTCCCTTATTGGGGTTAAAATGGTATTTTCAAAAAAGGTAGGGGAAAAAAATATTTTACAGCAAAGGTATCAAATATAAATGTTAGGGGGGGAAACCACCCAAAAACACTTCATGTAAAAAAGGTGTCTGCCCACTGAAGACAGACCATTTAATAAAATTCTATTAGGACCCCTAGTTATTAATGGCACTGTCGAAGGACATATCTTTTAATTACATCCATTAAATTGTTATCTTTTTGGGTAGTATAATAAAGGTCAAGGTTAAAAACAAATACATATATTTTATATTCATTTTAACATAGATTTTTAAATGGTTATTTTTTTAAATTCCCATTATTCGTTGTTTATATTATAAAACATTATTTATTTTACATTTTAAAATAGGTGTCGGTAAAAGGATTTGACCCACATTATATTATGTGAAAAAAATGCACATATTAAACATTGAATTTATTAAAACGTATCTACTACAATAAAATTGTTTCCATATTGAATGTAAATCTTTGTTTTCTTGTCTTAATCCACCCAACATAACCTGAAACAAAATTACAACTTAAGAAATGGGAACGGTTAAAACAAAAAAGTCCATAACTAAAGACCTGAAAGTACCCAAAGCTGTAATGATCTGTACAGTTTTTATTTGTGGCGCAATTTTGGTCTTTGTGGATGCTTTGAGCGAGAAAAAGTTTATCACGACCGACTGGGAACCCGCTAAAAATGGCCCCCAAAGCCCCAAAAAAATGAGTTTCCCGAATATCTGCCAAAATATGCGAATTAGAAAATTTTTTGTCAGAAAAAAAATGAATATCCCCTAAATCTAAAAAAATGGTCCTTACCATTTTTTCCAACCCAATTTTTTTTACAGATTTTCTAGAATTTGGAAACGGCTAAAAATGTAGATGGGAAAAACTTTTTTTTATCAAAACGCAAGAAAGATGGTGAAGGAAATTTTCTGGGATCATTGAACACTTTTAAGGTCTCATTATAAAAAAAAAATGTTAATAACAAACCATTTTTTTAAAAATATCAATAAGTTAAGAGATACTCAAAAAATTTTTGGAAAAAAAAATTTGACCGCTTTTTAATATTCTAGAAAAAACAGAATTGACCCAAACTCATATGCTATGATAGGCGGGTTTTCCCATTCCGATAAACTTTGAATGATTAAAAAATGTACATTATTGCCTGAGTAATAAACAACGTCCGCCCGCTTATAAGTGAATCCATGAAGATTCTAGCGGTAGAGGGCAGCTGAAATGGGGACTTTTGGGTATCGTTATCTCGAAAACTATTGATTTTAGAAAAAAATTATAAGGACCATTTTTGTAGATTACAAGGCGACCTTCATTTTTTGTAAAAACAAAAATTCTTCAATTCGCATATTTTGGCAATTTAGCGGGCCCCAAATTTTTGGGGCCCTTTAGGGGTCATTTTCAGCCCTTTCCCACCTGTTAATGTTGATAAACTTTTTTCGCTCGAAAACATCCCCGAGGACCTAAGAATTGCGCCACAAGGGTAAACTGTACAGATTTATTATATATATTTAGCTTTGTTCCTTCATTTACTGGACTATAAATATTCACTGCTCATTTCGTGGTACACTGGACCGTCATAAAGTAAAATAAATTCGATAAAAAATAGACCATAATGAGGATATCACATTTTAGTGTATATATTATTTATATTGCTAAGTCAAATTATTTTTAAAATTCAAACATGCATTATAATTAAAACAAACCAGCTGAAAATTTTTCCAAACCTTTATAAAACGCTTGTTTATTATATGCGCTTGATATTACTTTTTACGTTACTTGTCACAAAATTAACATTATAAATTTAAAGTTATAATAATGTTAAGTGTTTTTTGAAACCACCCAATTCTTTTTGAAAAAAAAAAACAGATATCTTGTTTAAAAGGGCATCGATAAAGTTTTTTCAATCACCCCCCCCACCTCCGGCTAACCTCACTTTTATATGTCAATGGAAATTTGGGGCATTTTTAATAATATTTACAAAAAGTCCTCTTTTTCAGTATTTATTTCAATTCAATCTACAAAGGCAGTGCCCAAAATACAAAAAAAGTAAAAAAAATTTAAAAACTACTCACTAACATAAAAGTCATATAAACATAAAAACTTAAATAAAAAGGATATCCATAGCTTAAAATACAATAACAAATAGAAAATCAAACAAACATTTTTTAAAAACGATGACAAATGAAAAAATTTCTCCAGACGGAAGAAACGAAAAAACATCAATAAAAACACAAAAATAAAAAAAAAATAAACCCAAATTAAACATTTGGGCGGGCCCCGACACCTTCTTAAACCTATCCGGAGAACAGTCAAAATTCAAATCCATGGTAGTCCGTTCCACAATTATAACGCCTAACTGGGTCATTCCTACCCATGTCTGTTCTGATAGGGTTCAAAAAAAAAAATTCCGTCTGTCTGGTGAAGAAACGGGACTCTAAAATTAAACAATCCCAAAATTCCGGAAAAATTCAAAATTATTAATAACTTATGACCAAATGTCAAAGCCAACTGAATACGTCGATCCCAGGCTCTGTAGGGCCCGGGTTTAAACCCAAGTCGTTCAGGATATGGAAGATCAGAAATATTGGTTACCCTTGTCCTATCAGCAAAAATACTGTAAACTTTGATTGCACTCGCTCAATTCTCTCAATATGAACACTTCGGGGACCAGACCACAAACAGTACTCAATGGCTCCTCCAAGGGCATAGTATATTGTTTTGGGGGCTGACGTTCTTGAAGTCCCAGCACTGTCGCATAAAAAACCCCTGCCATTCTAAACCCCTTATCAATGACGCTATCTATATGTAAAATCGTATTTCCCCATCAAACAAAACACCCAAATCTCGAACCAGCGAAACTCTGCCCAATTAAAATCTCCAATAAAATAATCATGCTGCATTGGATTCTTTTTTGGGAAAAGGATATAATGTTACATTTGGAAATTTTTAATGTCATTTGATTTTGTTTACACCAACTATGTAAAGAATCTACATCGTTTTGTAATAGAATGCAATCAGTTTCTGAATTTATTTTGAAAATATCTTTAAGTCGTCAGCAAACAGGAGAAATCGGTGTCCTTAAAAACTGAGCATAAGTCATTTATGAACATAAGGAAAAGGAAAGGCCCCAGATGGTCCCTGAGGCACTCCAGAATATACCTTTATCCCCTTAGATTTCCGATTAAAAAACTTGACTATCTGGGTTCGTTCTAAAAGTAGCCCCCATCCAGGACAGCAGGGGATCCCCAAATTTCCCATAACGCTCAAGTTTTAGAATCAAGATATCGTGATTTACCTTATCAAAGGTTTTTGAAAGTCAAAATTATCAATCAACCTGCAACCGGAATCAAGAGCGCAGCTTAAAAAGTTAGTATACAGTACCAAATTAGTTGACGGGATCTTCCAAAAAAAAACCGTGTTGTTGATGCGCGATTATATCCTTAAAGGAAGAGAATAGATAATCCGTCACCATGGATTCGAAGACCTTTGCGATACAACACAAACCAGATATGCCACGATAATTAGAAACATCAGCACGGTCACCACTTTTGTAAAGCGGTGTAACCATTGCTGTCTTCCACAAACCAGGAAAAACCCCAGTCCCCATAGACAGACCAAAGACAATGCTCAAGGGAAGCGCCAATGTTGGAGAGCAATTAATTAGAAAAATTGAAGGGATTCCATCGTAACCAGCCCCCTTGCCCGTGTCCAAATCTACCAGTCTTTTAAAAACGCTATCAGTATCAATAGGTACACCAGATACATGGATATTAGTAAGCGGGATCGCCTCAGTGTCAATACCGAGAGCTTTCCCTGATCGCGAGTAGACTGACTGAAAAAACTGGCAAACAAGTCGGCAATATCACTAGGATCAGTTTATACTACACCTTCATAGTTCATTCTTCCGGGATAACCAGAAACGCATCTTTTGACCTTAGTATCCCCAGAAGGATTTGACGCTGGTCAAAATTCTGCATTGTGAAGACTGGAGGGAATTCATTATAGTCCCTTTTAATTGATAGCTTCGATTTCACTCTTAACTGTTTGTAACGACCTTCAAGCGTTACACTAGCGCCTCTACCAAGCTTGGCAAATACCCTGTTCTTGTTCTTAATCAGGCGAATCGTTTCGAAGAAATCGATGGAAAATTTAGAGGGCTGTACAACTTCCTAGGAACAAACATACCTATCGCTGTATGAAGTATACAATATAAAATTGACTACCTGTCTACATCCAGGGTTGATCGCAATATAGACCAATCCACCTGTTCAAAATAATTATTTAAGTTTTCGTAGTCGGCCTTGTGAAAATTAAAGGGTTTAAAAGATTCTTCCCCATCCACATGATCAATGATTGATCAAATGGCAGTACAATCCCTAATGGAGGATGATGAATATCTACTTGGGTAAAGACGCGTCACATAATTTAACCTTACAATTCGCTTCATCGGTAAAAAAATAGGTCCAGAGTTGCATTATTCGCATTTACAATATGATTTACCTGTATGAAGTCATGGAAAGAAACACAGTCATGTAACAAAACCTCCATGGATCTCCAGAAACAAACAAGGAGTCACCAGAGCCATTCAACAAATTTAAATGTGACACCGAATCGTCGACAAACTGGACATCTCTGTCATCACAAGCTATATATGATTTTACAACCTGGCAAATTATAATCGCCCATAACTATCACTTTGGAATTTGGTAAATTGTCCTTAATACTGTCTATAGACCGAATATGGTCCCGATAAACACCAACTGGAGACTTAGGTGGAATATACACAGCACCAATGGGCATAATTAACTTCACCTGCAGACAATCCAATCCATAGTTCCTCGAAAATATTCTCAGGCATTGATAACTGTGATTGATACAAGTTTTTCGGCTATCAAGACTCCACCCCCCTCTTTTCTTCCGTGAGCTGAGGGTTTCTATCTGTCCGATAAACTATATAGTTACTAGGAATTAGTTCCGGTTAGAAATTCCCTCGTTCAACCAAGTTTCAGTAATAACCAAAATATCGTATTCACTGGAATTACCTGGTTGTAAAATTTGTTGTTTTTGTTCGAAGACCACGGGAATTCTGGTAATAAACATTCATGAGTCTTCAGGAGCCTCTATTGACAAAATCCAAGAATCCGACTGCATCCTCCAGGCTGGTAATCTGCATCTGGAATCACGTCCAAACTTGTTTTCTAGGCCATTAAGTATTTCATCGGTATAAAAGATATAATCTTAATTTTCGCTTGAAACTGGCCTTTCATACCAATTCGTCTTTCATCTCGTAAAATTATCGAAGCTTAAAAACAATGATTTATGTTTATCACTATACGCATTTTTATAAATATTTAGGTTAGTTTCGTAGATAAATCTGTTTAATATATTTTCAAAGCATACGGTGATCCAATACCTATCAAGTTAGATTGTTCAGAAATCCTGGTTTCTCTCCAAGCAGTCCCTGGGAACACCTCTCCCCTTGCAGCATTTTCCTTAGGTAAAAAGTACCACAAAATCGCTCTTATGAATTTTTTAGCCATGGACATAAAACTATCCACCAAATCTTCCAAAAGCCCTGGTCTTTGTACTGACAATTGATGTCATACTTATTTTTTAGGAACTGTTTAAACAATAATGATGTTCCCGCGGCACAGCATTTATTACCTTTTTAGGATTTGAGGCTTTTAATGACATTGTTCAATTCTGTGTACAAGCTATCAATATGTTGTTGATTATGTTGATTATTCTAAACTTCTTTATTGTTATATGCTGCTCTGCCTTCTTCCCTATTCTAAACAATTTATTAGCCTTTTTTAAATCGCTTACATAAAGTTCATTTTCCTTAGTTAATGTTTCAATACTGGTCAACAAATTCTTCCTTAGAGCATTCAGATCATTCATTTCATTGGTCAATGATTCAATTCTCTCTTTCATTTCCGCAATAGTTTCCGAAAGAACTTTGTTTCTATTTAAAAGCTGTACAATTTCACCATCATGTTGCCTTAGATCGACATCATTCGGCGATTTATCGGTCTGGAGATGTCCCATGTCAACCTGAAGACTTACCGTAGTGTCAGGGCACTGAGATTCTTTATCAAGAAAAAATCTAATAGGTGTTTGAGTTTCCGATGTAGTCAAAGAAATAAGAAAATCGCTGGTTTGAACTGCTTGATGATTGCACGGAAGACCTGTTTGAGTTTCTGATGTCTTGAAAATATTACTCGTTTGAGTACCTGTATTAATGAGTTCTACTCCATTGCGATCCTCAATCATTTCCCTCAATTCATCATTAGTCCTTCTTAATTGAACCATTTCCATTCTTAGATTCTCGATCTGAGAGACATAACTTGATTCAGTCTTAGACACATCAAGTTCAAAAGCGGTTGAATTACGTTTAAGCCTCTTAATATGTTCGTCCCTCTGTCGAATCTTCTGGGATAATTCAGAAATGCTGGATCTGAGACGATCAACTTCGATGGTATTATCATCAACATCATGAGACTGCTTTTTACCTCTACAAGGTGGACAATAAAAAAGAAGGATACGCTGGGAAAGTGCAACAGCATGTGCTTCAGTAGTATTAATTTTTGCACAATTCTTGCATAAAACTCTAGTACAATCGTCGCACGGAGCACCAAACAACTCATTTTCCCTAGGTCTAGGTTTATTTATACAAACCAGTCCACAGAATGAACAGAGCAATTCACTCATATTTCAACAGTAGGGCGCAGACTAGTTAAGGAATAAGGATTAGAAACAGGGACACACGCTTCTCGTCCAGGGACTTATCAGGACATTAATAAAGACAAACACTAGAAGTCCTAGGAAAAATAAGGAATTAACATTTGGAAAAACAATAGGAAGTAACATTTAAAATTTAATAAACGTCGAATACACAATTAAAATTATATAAGTTTAATTTGTTACTTGATTAAACTTGAAATAAAATTTTATCCACCACATTGTTGAAATAAAAATCTTAAGTAGTCTATGGTCTCCTTTAGTTAATGTGACGTAGAGGAATTTTGACGTCAGCACAAAATAACATGGATAAGCAACTAGGTTATAGTAATGTTCAAGATAATTTGGTAGAGAGTTAAGTAAAATAAAAGCACAAACCATATACTATAGGCCTTCAGAAGTCACATACTACAAATTTCACCAATTATTTAATATAAGAAAACACACATTTTACGAAAATTAAAATGCACAGACCAAAAAATGATGTTACAGTAAAGGTGACCACACACCAACGAGTGAGACGAGGCCACGAAGGAGTAGAGGGGAATTTCGAAACGAATACTGTAAACGTTTTTCGGACGAATAATGTTCAATATTTTATTTCATACTGTACTGTCGAAATTAACGTTTTGAAATAATAACGTAAATTTAACCTGCTTCGTATACCTACAAAATAATTAATTGTCTGCTTTGGAAACGGATTTTAAGGTTTTTGTTTACTGGTTAAAACATTGTTAGTACTGACATAAAATTTAAATTTGACAAAAAGATTGCATTGGTAAATCTAGGAAACCCAACTGTCCTGTTTTTATTTATGTCAAGGTGAAAAGTAAAGTCGGTTGAAAATTAGTGTTATTTTACAATCATTTTTGGTAAAATTGACGAAATGGAGGAAGATAGTGGAAATCTGATTCCTGATGAAATTTTGCAAAAATTCAATGAGGCTACAGGATGGTACCAAAAAAATCGGACTAGTCTGGTAATTTTACCGGGTCAATTCTGTAAAACTTCATTTTCCGGACTAAAAAAGTGCATTTTACAGTACAGTATGATAAAAAATAAAATTAATTATTAGAGCTGGTTAAACCTATTATTATTATACACACATATTTTCTTGTAACTCGCTTTAATGTCCAGCAATTTTAAGTTTGTTGGTACTGTTGGTTACCAAATTATATGCAGTTTGCAATGATGTGTCACACTATGGAGGTTGTTATTTGACATACCAAAGTGAGGTTAGCTGCAGGTGGTTGATAAAACTTTATCAAATATGCAGTTAAACTTCCCCCTGTATATCTAAAAAGACGTTTTTTTAGAAAGATAATTAGGGTGATTCATTTTAAAATGAACTGTATACTATTTTCAGAACGCTAAACGCGTTAAATAATGCAATAAAAATATCTCTCCACAATTGCAAAATTTATGTTGGTGATGGAGATGGAAATAAACCATAATTTTTTAAAGTTTTTTCAATAAATATTTAATAGCTTAAAAAAATTATTTAGTGTGACGTACTCGGTTTTGATGCCGAACATGCAACCAAAAATTTTGCACGGAGTCCCGTTTTCAGCGTTAAATTAAAATTATAAATAATGGAGATAGAACTCCGGGAGTTGCGACTTTTTTATCGGAAATTTCCTTCTCTTCAATAGTCTTTTTGCAATTTCTGCTATCTTTAAGTTATCATCAGAAACCGGCTATTTTTTTATCGTTTTTTGTTAATAAGAATTGCAATTTTTATTGGCAGAAAAAATCCTCAAAACACCTTTCTCAGATTTGCAATTCGCGTCGAATGGGCTATCGCTCATATTTTTTGAAGCTTTCTTACTATTTATCGCAGGAAACACAGTTCTCGACTAGACTAATTTATTTGACTGGTTATTTGGGTCGTCACAATGGTCGGTGTACGAAACGAGAAGCATAAAATTGATTAAAAAATTCAGTGTACCAAACGAGAATATTTCAGGTAAATTTCTGAAGTTTACAAAACGCGAGTGTACGAAACAAGAAAACACCTTCTGGTTATTTTAACCGTTTTTGTAATTTTAAAAAAATCTATTTAAATTTAACATATTAAAGAATATTGATGAAAATGTATTACTATTCTACATTCATCTGAAAAAGATATTTAACTTAAAATGCTTACACATGCAGAGCAATGACAACAAGCATTCTGATACTTTAATAATTTAATTTAAAGACCTAGAGAAAGTAGCTTATTATACGAACATTTTGACGTAATCCCTTTTTGGGCCATATCCATAAACGCTGAAATCCATTATGTTCAAATTTTGGTCAATTGCTGCAAATAGGTACTGCGCGTCAAATGATAAACTGTACACTGGAGAATTTAAAGTGCCTCCTTTACACGTTCTCATAAAATAAAGCTGAAAAATATATTTGATAAAAAAAATTTAGTAAAATCAATTGATTCTACCAAAAACACTTATGTAAAATAAGGGCCAAGTTGCTATTCAAAAATATCGGCCTCTTATAGTACTGAAATCTAAAATTAGTTCTGTCCACACAATTTTATTCTAAATAAATTACATAGCCAACACACCCTTCTTATCTCTAGGATACATAAATAAGTACCTACCTCATATGTGTGTTAAACTTTTAATTCAAAACACATAATAGGTAGGTACGGAAAGATTTAAAAATATATATATTAAATTGTTTTTCTTTTAAATAATGACTTTGATTTTAAAGCTTTATATATATTAAATGAAAATAATTTAATCAGCAACTCTATGTTAAAAATAAATTTTATTTTAAAATTCTTACTTGTACACATCTTTTAGTTCGAATATCCCATAAAGCAACCCTTCCATGCAGATAAGTGCCCACCATTATGCTATTACAATAATCGTAGTCTAAGCAATATAGTCCCGCTCCAAAAGCATCATGAAATTTCTGTTCACAATTGCCTGTTCTCAGATCCCATCTAACAAAGATAGTATATTAAAATACAAAAAACTAAAGTAGTGTTTATAATTATATACTTTTTCACTTTGATATTTCCTCTCGCCTTAACATAACTAAAGTGTTATTTAGAGAAAGTTTTTTTAAAAGTATATTGTTAGCAGGGTTATTCCTGAGAAAATATATATTTTTTTTTATAATACTTGTTGGAACTAACAAAAAAAAAACAAAGTTAATATTTACCTTCTTAAGTGGCTGTCATTTCCACAGGACCAAATACTGTTTGGTCCATCCCATTTAATATCTAAAGTTGCCGATATAAACTGGCCTAATTTTAAGTTAATGACTTCTGTGTACCTAAAATAGAGATAGAGAAGATATAGACCTGCTTTATTATAATTATTATTAAAACAGCTCAAACAACTAGGGGTTTGCTTTTTTTAATATGTAGGCTTAATATTCTAAAAACTCAAGTCTTTTCCAATAATGCCTGTTTGGTCCCAGACTTGATTTAACTCTTCAGGCTTGTCAACTATTGAAAACGTCAAAACTGTATTTTTGAAAAAATCAGCATAGTCAGTACAGTACTACTGGCAACCCTGGTACTATGAGAGGTAATAACTTCATATTAATAGTTTGTCAGTAAATATCATGAAAGGGTCCGAGGATTTTCTTGTAAAGAAAAATTTATTTACATTAAAAATTAGTAAAATTCAATCTTTTATTAAAAAAAGAAATATATGTAGCACTGGAACAACGTTCTCCACACAAAAGTTGCTGGTAAATAAACTTTATAGAGCTCACCTTTCAGTATCAAAAAGCCATATTGATTTTCCTCTCGATTTTCTAAGATCCCCTCCAGCAGATGTACCACAAGCAAATAAGGGCCTATCTTCACAAAATGAAACACACCAAGCTCTTTGACCCAATTCTTGTGTATGTAATAAAGTTAATTCTACAATAAATATTACTTTTAGCCTAAGCATACCCTTACCTTCAGAAATCTAATAAAATGTGTATGTATTCTATAGTGTTTGGGATAATTCTCAATTCATATCAAAAACTTTAGTCTTGTTATAGGTCTCTACACCAAATTAAAGTCACAAAACACTAATTAAAGTTTAAGTGGTTCTTAGTAATATGGGGTAGGTGTAAAAAATACCTTTATTTTTAAACTTAGGAAATACCATTTAAAAACCTTGTTTAGAATTAAATAAAATGTTATAACTTCTTCTAAATGGTACTTTATTCGTGCTGTCGATAATATATATAAATAAATATATTTTTTGTCTTGCACCATTTTAGCATATAAAAAAAATTAAAGATAAACAAATGTAATTAATTTTCATACAAAAAAATTTGTCTGCAAGTTTTCCTATTTTTTAGGCCAAACACAAAGCATATAATAACTCTTTTATAAATCTACAAGGATTAAATTAAGTTGGGACTACACCTTCTCTAGAGATACCATAAAATGGGATTCTATAAGAACATTATCTGCCATTAATGATAGATTGTTCTTAGAACATAACACCCAGTAGATTTTTTAAAAATCCTTTATAAGAAATATCAAAGGTAATCCAAGCAAATGTCCAAAAATGGCAAGCTACTTATTTTATTTAAAGTTGTTGAGTTTAAATGTAAATTATTGTATATCCCTGTTTATGTTTAGTTACTGTCACAGTAGTTTTAATTTTTTTTAGATCCAATAATAAATAAATTATGTAAAAAATGCAACTACTCTAAGTAAAATAACTGTGCATTTACACATGCATTAGATTTAGTTTTAGTTCCAATACAGCATACATATCAGATGCAACTTTTCTTCAAGTTGACTAATGAAACATACTATGGACTTAGGACATTAGTAGATTATTAAGTTTATAAATATAAACGATTTTGTCCCGAATATAAGATTTCTTTTAAATATGCCTTTTGAACTAAAATTATAAATAATTTTTTAAATCATTTTTATAATTTTCATATTCTATAATGTTATTCACAAATTAGTTTCTTACCATCATTCAAATTTTGTTGTCACAGTGTCAAACTTATTGAATCATATTTGTCAGACCGCCTTCAATACGTAACTTATAATGGCACAACATCAGTGCAGTCCCTGTTAATTATGGAGTTCCGCAGGGCTCTGTTCTTGGCCCGTTTTATTCCTTTTATATGTAAACGATTTTAGTGCTTGTACCTTAGATAAGATGCAGATATTATTTTGTATGCTGATGACACCAGGCACTTGTTAAAACATATGATTTGGCTCAACTTGACCAGCAAGGTAAGAACGTGCAATGTAAGATCCAGAAGTGGTTTCTTTCGAATGGTCTGAGTATAAATAAAACAAAAACTCAGACATTGGATTTTTCTCTTAGACCCACTGGAACAATAATGTTCTGTTGTTCCTGGGTGTGGGTTTTGGGCTCGAGATTGACATGGGAAAGACATGCTGAACATCTTGCAAGCGTGTTGAATTAAACATTGTTACAGAGGAAGTCTTGATGAAGGCTTACTATGGTCACTTTCACTCACACCTTTTGTATGCGATCTTGTGTTGGGGACATTCGCCGTATTTGGCTAAGGTTTTCGCAGTGCAAAGGCGCTGCATAAGGATAATGATGATTCTTTATATTATTAATGTCAATAAATTATACAATTTAATAACATAAGTCAATATGGCTGGATTAAGATTTAGGGATTGTTGTAGAAAGAGTTTTATCTCTCTTGGCATTCTTACATTGCCATCAATTTATATACTGGCCTGTCTTGTGCATGTGAGGAATAACTGTGACTACTACAGTTACAATACTAGGGGAAAGAATTTTTTTGCCGTACGCTACAGCACAGTTGAGAGGTCGAGGGATGGCAGAAACCACTATGGTTTAAAAATGTTTAATATCTTGCCCGAAGCAATTAAGAGTTTTGCCGCTACGTCGTTTAAAGATAAACTAAAAAATTATCTAAAGAAGAAGGCATTCTACAATAGCGATGAATATTTAAAAATAACTTTGACAATTTAAAATAACGTTAGAATGTCAGAGTTGTATGGGCTTGCTGTTAGTATTTCTAAGACTGATGTGTATGTATTTTAGTGCATCGTGTTAGATTTTATATATTTGAGTCTATATTTATTTGTATTGTAAAATATTTGTCTTTTTTTTTGTTTGTTCTTTCTTAGTTTTAATGACAAATGATTTTAACCAATATGTGCGAATTTTACTTTAGTTTAGGTTTTTTATTTCTAAATCTGTATTAATTGTTTATAAATATAATATTAACTTTTCGTTTATTTTAAGTCATTGATAATTTTGTTTAAATAGGAATATTTGACTTTGTATATTCTGTTGTTTCCCAAATTGTATTTTGCTTTTTTTTTTTACTTGTGAAAATACTATATAGTATGTAAATTCATCAATAAATATTATTATTATTATTTAATATTAGCTTTAAGTGTTATTTGCATCATTTAAAATCATTTTATTCAGTAGTGTACTTAGAATGAATTGAAGAGTGGAAGAACGAAAGGGGATAAGCAGGCCCGTGCTGGGTACCTCTAAAGGGCGCGGGACAGGAAGTGGTGAGGGCGCCCATAACATCGCAGAATCGGCCCGGGCCGGACGGAAAAATGTGAAAAAACATAATAACATGTTTAAGAGTTTAAACCCATCTCGGGCTGATAGAAAAATTGATTTTACTTTGCCTTACTACTTACTAGTGAGGTATATTAAATATATTGAAAAGTAATGTTTATTTACTCAATATGTGAAGTAGTTAACAAATAAATTTTAACATATTTTAAAACTATGAATTATTTAATTCAAGCAGCGTACACAATTTAAAAAAATGTCAAACAAAACATTAATTATTATATTATATTCGGTAAAATAGCGTATTCTTTAAAGTTAAAAACTGTTAATTAGTCCATTAAAAACTACGGTAAAAGGTCGGGAAACGCTGGACTTGACGAGACCACTTGTCCCTTATGAATTTTGGGGCGCTGATTACAAAAATGGGGGTTAGAACTTGCAGCAATGGTCGGAACACCCCTTAAATTGCAAAAAACGCCCCTAAATAGGGGTGGGTTTTGGAAAAATTGACATTTTGCAAACTAAGCCATCTTATATGTTTTTTGGGTCGCTGATTTCGAAACTCGGGGTGTCGAGACGGAAAAATTTGTGTTACACCCCCCACATGCGAGAAACACCCCTCCCAAGGGGTAGGTTTTTGAAAAAAATGACGTTTTGCAAACTAAGCCATCTTATATGTTTTTTGGGTCGCTGATTTCGAAAATCTAGGTGTCGAGACTGGAAAATTTGTCTTACACCCCCCACATGCGAAAAACACCCCTCCAAGGGGTGGGTTTTGGAAAAAATTGATGTTTCGCAAACTAAGCCATCTTATATGTTTTTTGGGTCGCTGATTTCGAAAATCGGGGTGTCGAGACTGGGAAATTTGTGTTTCACCCCCCACATGCAAGAAACACAAGCTATTATAAAAAGTAACTATAACTAGTGTAAGATAATGCCCCGATGAACTTAATTAAATCAAAGACACTGCTTATTTCATTAGTGTACCCTAACTAGTGTCCGACCGAAAGTTCGGTTTCGGCGGCAGTTTCGGTTTCGGCCAAAACTGGCCGCAACTTTTGCCAAAACCGAAACTGATTTTGGAAGTTGTCGTGCACGCTCGCCTAACTTCGTTACTCGCGGCAAGTGCGCCGTTCGGATAGCTCTGTAGCAACACAACTTAGTCAGTGCGTTATCGTCCGTCGCAAACATTTTTTGGAGGTTATGTTTTGATGATTAACGGCGGTTTGCACCACTGTGGTTTAAGCAGTTTTAAGCCCTTCTTAACCTAAGTTGCATTGAGACGGTGCCAAATATTATGACAATAGTCACATTCAAAACGTCCCTTAGTTAAGAAAACAGAAAACCACAACGGTGCAATTGGCCATAAAACAAAACTAATATACTGTGTTTCCATTTCATGTCCTAATTAATGCAGAATAATGGGTAAAATGCACCAAATTTCTGTATTTTAAGGAATTTTATACTTGACCACGGCCGAATATTCGGTTTCGGCCGGAAAACCAGTTTCGGTCGGACTCTAACCATAACGTTTTAAAGAACAAGCTTTAATAACAGCGGCACAAAAAGAAGTGGTCTGTGCAGTTGATCAGACCTATCCAACTATATGTATTTTGATGAGCTAAATCCAAATCCGAGGTCCATTTGGCCCATACACCCTCAAAATGTTGAGTAAATTGCGAAAAACTGCCAAAAATGGTTAAAAATTTCAGTTCAGTTCAATAAAAACGATTTTTTTTATTGAACTCGATCAAGTATGTTTCTTATGCATTTCGATTTGCTGAATCTAAATCCGAAGTCCGTTTAGCTGTACATCCTTTAAATTTTAAGTTAATTGCAAAAAAACGTTAAAAATGGCTAAAAATTGCAGGTATGAAAACGAATGTTTTTATTGGACTTGATCAAGTATGTTTCTTATGTATTTCAATGCGCTGAATCTAAATCCGAAATCCCATTGGCCCTTACACCCCCCAATTTTAAGTAGATAGCAAAAAACTGCTAAAAATTGCGAAAAATTACAGTTATAAAAAATTTTTTTTTATTGAACTTGATCAAGTATGTACAGCCAGACGGACTTCGCATTTAGATTTAGCGTATTGAAATAAATAAGAAACATACCTAATCTTGCTTAAGAAATTTTTCTTCATTTTTATAACTGCAATTTTTTTGCAATTTTAAGCCATTTTTGGCAGTTTTTCGCAATTTACTCAAAATTTTAAGGGTGTATGGGTATTAAAAAAGACTGCTAATCAGCAGTCTTATTTAATACGTTACATGTTATAAAATTTTATAACATGTAACCTATTATATTAAAGTATATGTTCAATATTGAGCCAAATAAATATCACTTTTAATTAGCCTTAAATACAGCACTAGTATCAAATTAAATAGGCTAAAAACTAAACTAACTTAAAAAATTAATTACAAAATGTCCTATAAGAACAATGTTTTCTTGTTATTAAAGTCGAATCAAAAATTCTTTATTGAAAAGGGGGTAAATATGTCTATTATTGCAGGAGATAAACAACCACAAAAATTCTCAATTTTTACTGGTGTGAGGGCGCCGTATGACCTTAAAGGCGAGGGCGCAGGGGGATTTGTTCCCCTGTCCCCCCGGGCCAGCACGGGCCTGGGGTTAAGTGCCAAAATCATTCTTTCGAGATAAATGAGAAAAACTCAGTAAATTACCTCCTAATGTACCGGAGAACATAGAAATTAACACAAAATGCAAAAGCCCCTAAAAAAAACAAAATACAAAAAAAACAAAATCGACATTTAAGAAAGGGGTAAGTGCCACACTAGTTTCTTAAGACATAGGACCATTGTATTTTTATTATTTTTGTCTGGAAAGAGGTGCAGCTGTGTTCGTTTCACTTCCAGGTATTTCTACGTTGAGTAGCTTCCTGTAAAATTCTTTGTGTTCAAGGTTCATCAAGGAAATCAATCATCGAAATACGTGACTGATGCAATGGCACTTGTCACCTATCTAAAGAAACCAATGTGTCGCGAGTGGATAGCGCCACCTTCAAAAATACATATAAAATAGGCACTTTCGCTTGGCATTTGTAACCTTTGTCAGGACATTCAGCATGGTACTTAGCACAATTTTAGAGCTATAACTTAATTTTGGAAAATTTGGCACTTACCCCCTTTGGTATTTCCACTCTTCAATTATTATTTTAAATTGAGCAGGATTATCATACATTATGTCTGTACCATATATACATTTTTGATAAGTTTTAATACTGGAATATACTATATGTACCTAAAGGATCTCGATGCAAAGAATATATTTTAAAACAGTCATTTCTCATTCCACTAGCAACTATTAAATTATCAGGAGCTATATCCACAGAACAGGTAAATGTATTTTCTGCTTTATCAATATAATACTCATTCCTATCAAGGAGGTTTTGTACATAAACCCCTCCATCACTAAAAAATAATATTTAAAATAATGTTATTGTAATAAAAAAATACCTTTTAAAGAAATAGGCTTTAATTCGCAAAACGTGACATTCTGATTACATTGACAAATTATTAATGACATAAATCAAAAAAGACAAATAATATAACCTCTAAACAATATATGGATAAAATATGTTTATACTACAGTTATGTAAAGAGTAATTAAAATTATTTAAGTAAAACAGAGATAAATGCAAAGTACCTGAGTCCACCTACTAAAATATCATTTTTAACAGTAAATTTGGTTACATCCACAGAGGAGAATCCTACATTAACACAACTTTGACGATACTGTGGAGTTAAAACATAATTTGGTTTAGTGTTGATAATCGTTTCTTTATCTCTCTTATAATTAAATATTTTTGAGCCTCTACTAAACCACAAATTTTCACTATCTAATTTTAACCAGGGCATGTACTTTTTTCTGACATAAAAGAGAGACTTTTCATCATATATACCATATTTCCAATTGTGCTGTAGCCGGGAGTTTTCAAGTTTTGTTGGTATCTTCGAAAAACACCTAAAAGTTATGTAAGATTCAAAATTATGTTAAACTTATAGTTTAAAATTATTTTACCTTCTTAAAAATTTTTCACTGTTCTGATTGGTAACTACAGTAGTTGTCTTGAGTAATATATTATCCCACGCATTAATAACGTCCCTAAATCTCTTACAAGTAAGTCTTAACCGACTTAAGTCTCGTATATCAAGAAAATTAAAAATATAAATTAGTAATTCAGTAGACAAATCGTCGATGTAACATTGCGACATTGAAAAAATATAAAAGAAATGTATAAAGCCCTCAGTACTTGTACTCTTAAATATATCTACTATAAAAAATCAAATTTTTAATTTTTAGCTACTAAAAACTAAAAAACCTAACCTATAAAAACATAAACGTCAAAAGTCTGTGAACTATCAATATCATTCTTCTTTTCCAAGACAGATTATGGCTTTGATTGCTACCACAGAAGTTGGAGCTGTGAACATAAGTTTTAGCTATAAGACGAGCAACCTCTCGGGATAATATAATAGGTAAGCCACGATTTTTTTCTGCTTTTTGACTTTGACTGTCTGCTCCTTTTTCTAAATTAACCGTTGTCGAGTTTGAAACAGGCTTGAAATTGTGATTTTAAAGAAATAAAAAAAGGTGAGGATATCATAGGGAGCAGTAACGAAATCAGATAAAGGATGAGATTTAATGACAAGTATTCTAGTGTAAAAGTGTGGATTTATGATTTTTTTATGGCATTATTAAAAAAGTAAGATATATTTTTAAATAAAATTTTAACATATTCAAGAGGTAGGCACGGACACAGGTTCAGATTGTCCTAGCCAGGACAGATCACTTTCTGTTTGCTTTAGACCATTAAAAACGTTCGTTAAAAGCCACAAAGCTTTTTCGGAATAAGGCCGCTGAACAAGCGTTTTTTACTCTCGGGACCAAAGGGAAATTCACCTATTCTATCTATAAGGCCGGGTATTATGTCTGATTGTCTCCACTTTTATGGTTTCAATTACAGTTTTTTTTAAATGTGGATTTTATATACGTCTAGTTACGGTAAAACCTCTGTTTAAATGAGTTTCCGAATTTTGGTACCGCTTAAAAAAGATTGTAAAATAAAAAGATGTTTTTTTAGGAAGATAGAAAAAAAAATTGGGTTCAAACTCCAATTTAATGAAAGATTTTTTTGCGCAGTTTACTGGCGCTTTTATAGTAGAGTATATTCTATGTGCTGTGAAAGAGCTTTCGTCGTGTTGTGGTGATTCCTAACTCCTTTATAGTAGAGTTGGTCGTGCGATGGTGGGAAAAGTACAAACTCCTAAAAACAAAAAGGATAGGACAGAGACCGGGTTTACATTCCGTCATTAAAATTTCGAAGCACCTAGATGTGCCTCAGAGAACCCCAAAAATATTGTGAATAACCCCAGACTTTGTCCCCTCTAGAAGATATATGCATGAAGGATAAAACATCGTACTTAAAAAAAATTACTTGTTTCCCTTTCACTTTTCGTCCGTGTACTTCTTTTTTAAAAGCTACATTTTTTTTTGAAAACGAACGCTATGGCCCAAAAAACCTGGATTTTCCTGAGGATGGGGAATTTTACCCTCCCTTTTTAAGTAGTGTCGTAAAGTGTATTTCGTAAAAAGGGGGTTTTTTTCCAAACCCTTTTTTTCTAATCCCCGTGGGTGGCTTAAAAGGCGTCGTTGGCTGGGGTACAAACTCTGAAAAAAAAAAAAAAGGCCCCTGACTCTGGCAGAAACCTTTTATACCTTGGTCATAGTAGTGCCTTCACAACATCCAAATGTAAAGGAAATAGCTGTTTTTTTGGAATAAGTCCAAGGTTTAAAAATCCGTAAGTCCGGACAATTTGAGTCCCTACCGAATATAGGAAAAATATTTTCCTTAGTAAACCTAGGTTTAGGGTGTTTAACAATGCGGAAAGGTTGTTCCCCTCTTGATAAGCGACAAAACGAAGTGTGCTGGCGATTGCCGTGCGGCAAACCATACCGGAGGTGAATTTAGTAGCCCCCATTCTAGCAAGCATAAACAAAAATTTAAATTTTGAAATCAGCACAAAAAACAAAGCCATAAAAAAGATCAACAAAAATTGTTAAAATACATATTGGTAAATAAACATGGATAATAAATTAACTATAAAAGATTTTTCTCTGATTTGCCGTTTTTGCTTGGTACAATCTAACGAATTAGAAAATATTTCTGAAATTCCCAGTGTTAATATTTTTGAAATAGTTACTGCAATGGAGGTAATATTTATTATTGTACTTACCCCAAAATAAAATTCTATGTTTAATCCACACAATTTTTATAAAATAATTATTTTTAGGTAACTGATATGTTGCCTGAGAAGATCTGTTTAACATGTATACAAATATTTAAAGATTTTTCAACCTTTATTGAAAAATCAAAGCAAAATATTGATATTTTAAAAGCAATATTAGAGAAATCTCATTTAGAAACTGACTGTGATAAATTAACTCATGAAGGAGAATACATTGATGGGTTTAATTATAGTGATGATGAAAATAATATAAATAAAGAAGCTAATGTATGCAAGGAAAAACAAAAATGTTTAATAACAGAATCCGGTAAAATCAGAAAACAAAATGGGACATTTAAAAGAAAAGTAAAGAAAAAATCTGTTAATAAAAGCTTGAATTGTGATACATGTAAAAAGCAATTTTTTATCCGAAAGTTACTTTTAGAACATTACATGGAAGCTCCAAATTGTATACCAGAAAGCTTAAAATCACAGTGTAACATATGTGATAAAATATTTGTTGGAAAACAACTTCTCAAGCGTCATTATAAGGAATCTCAGGTAAAATACAATGTGCTTATATCTGTAAAGTTATAATTGTTTTTAAAGTTTAAAAATGTTTCTTAGTTGCATGGCATGGCGAGTTGCAAACTATTGGGCAACTACCAAATAATATTCATTTAAAGAGGTTTGTCCTTTGGCTATAATGTTAATGTTTCTTTTTTAGGAATGCAAATTAAAGCGGACAATATTAGCATGCGAATGTGGTGCCTCATTTGTCACTAAAACTAAACTCTATTTACATTACAAAGAAAACCCTAATTGTCAACCTCAAGACTATAGCTGCCTTCAGTGCAATAAAGCCTTTAATAAAAAACATAAGTTGATTAATCATATGAGAAGTCATACTAAAGAAGCACCATTTGAATGCAAAGAGTGTGGAAAGAGATTTAGATTTCAGCAGAATTTGAGGAGACATGTTTTAATTCATGAGGGTGTAAAACCTTTTAAATGTGATGTTTGTGGCAAAGGTAAGATATTTTAAAGTTATTACTGTTCAAAATCTGTTGGCAATTAATATACAGGGTGATTTTTCATATTTTGACCAATGGATATTATAAATAATATTAAATTTTCTGTTGTTTGTTTATATTTAAACCATAATATCACACCTGTTTATAAGAATTTACTTTTTTATATATAAAAACGTTATGATATATAATTAAATATTAAGAGTGGTTTATAAAAGTAAAAAGCTTCACTTAAACCCATTAGCACCAGATTTTTTTTTTTTTGAAATACAATTTTTTTTATCGATATAGCTTTTAAAAAGCCACTTTCTAAGTCCCAAAAAAGTAATGAAATGTTTTTTGAAATTCATGTTTTTAAAATATCCTATGTTGCCATATGGCAACGCTAGGCGCTTGTTCTCCCCAATGTAAATAAATTTTGTATTTGTAAGAAAAAGTAAATAATGTTTGTTTAAAAATAATTGAAACATGTAGTTTACTGGGAATTTATTTTTAGTTTTTTTTATTATGAAATATCAGTAATACCAACATAAATGAAAAGGAATAAAACAGCCTATACTATGGATTTGTGTATAGACTGAGAGACTGATATATTTTTTATGTCTTTATCAGAGTCCTAGTAAAGTCTTTTCAGTATGGCAAGTTATTATAGCCACTTCCAAACAGAATTTCGATGAAGTAAAGCAGGGGTCTCCAAACTACGGCCTGAGGGCCACATCCGGCCCGCGGACAGGTTTTGTCCGGCCCGCGGAGAGCTAGCATACTTGAAAACTCCTTTTAGAGAACAAATAATTTTTATAGCAAATTAAATTTAGTTTACTGAAGTATTCTAATTTTATGTTGAATAATTATTAATATGACATCTACATTGATATGGTCATGGGCTAACTCCGCTAACTCATAACATTCTTGTAGGCTTATTGTTATTGTTTTTGTGATAAGTTGGATAAAGAAACACAGAATTGTAATGAGTAAAGACATGTATAATATGCAGAAAATTTAACTTAGTATATAATAACTAACAAATTATTGAAATGAATCCAACTAACATTTTATACATTTAAATAATCACATAACTTATAACAAACATAATGACATATGAAATACTAATGAGATTTATAATTGAGATTTTCCACTGACAATAGTTTGTAGTTGTGGACTAATTTTACTTGTACCAATTATTAAAAAGAGATTTAAGATGCTCATCAGTTAATTTCGATCTGTAAACATTTTTTGTGTACTTCATTTTGGAGAAGGTTTTCTCACACAAATAAGTAGTACCAAAAACAGAAAACAGACCACGAGCAAATTTATGCAAATTATCAAATTGTGTCAGTGGAAGACTCTTATAAAATTCAACAAAGATGAGTTTTGATATTTGTTCTTAATTATATCACTGCATTGTAGATCAATCATTTCCATTTGAAGTTCCGGGTTTCAATGTCAGTATAAAAAGGATTCTGAAAAATCTTAATTTGATTCGCAATGGCATCAAAGTCCGAGAAACAGTATCAAAATTTATCTTCAAAGCACTCAAAGTTTCATTGCAATATCGATAGGAAACTCAGTCTCAGTAGTGTGGCTGAATATTTCACATGTTTTAAAATGTGAAAAACATTTACTTCGTAGTTGTGATTGAAACAGTCTCAATTTCTTCCGGAATGATTTGATATTAGTGTATAAATCAGGAAGATGCTGGTTTTCTCCTTGTCCCAAATTCAGTTCGTTCACATGTTTTGTCAAATCAACATAGAATGCTAACTTCCACAGCCATGCGTTGTTTTGTAATTCAGTAAGAGGGCGATGCTTTTCATTCAAAAAAATGTCGATTACTGCTCAAGTTCAAAAAAGCGCTGAGGACTTTCCCACAACTAAGCCAGCGTCGGCAGTATGATAAGTAATCAGTTTCTCCAATCTCTTCAATAAATTGTCGGAATTGTCGGTGATTCAGCCCAAAAGATCTGATAAATTAACAGTTGATATGACTGGTTTCAGAACGTCAGACATATCCAAACATTTTCCACAAAGACTGTTGATGAATGATACAATGTAAGACTAATGGTTTTGAACCACGTCATTTTACAGCCTTTGACACAAGGCGACCATCCTTTATCTTTCCCACTCATGTTTTTGCCTCCATCAGTGGTAATACATTTCAAGTTTTTCCATCGAAGGTTCTTTTGATTAATGGCCATTTCAACTCCTTTAAAAATGTCTGTACCAGTAGTTGTGCCATGAATACTATACATATCAAGAAGTTCTTCGTGCACTTCATAGCTTTTATCTACTCCTCGAATATAAATCAACACCTGAGCAGTATCTGACACATCCGTTGACTCATCCAAGGCCAAAAAAACCACTCAAAATGTCCATTTTTGTCGAACAGTTGAGAGGATATATTTTCAGCGATGTTTTCTACCCTTCGAGCCACAGTGTTTGCTGACATACTGACAGTTTTTAATAAATTTACCTTTTCAGGGCACATTTCTTGGCTACTGCAATTATGCATTCTTTGATCATTTCTCCATCGGTGAATTTCCACGTTTTGCAATTTCAAGAGCCACACGAAAGCTGGCACGAGTTGCAGCCTCTTGTTCAGTTTTGAGTTTTGTAAATGAAGATTGCTGCGATTTCAATCCGCGCTGCATAGCTTCGAATTTTTCTGTCCGCAAACTTCCTGTATATTTTGAGTAATTTTGAAAATGTTTTGTTTCATAATGACGTTTAATGTTATATTCTTTGAGAACGGCTATGCTCCCTTGCAAAGCAAACATAGCGCCTTGTTACTGGACTCAATTACGAAATACTGAATTTCCACTGATCTTTGAATTTTCTGCATTCACTATCAATTTTTCGCTTCTTTTCCATACTACTAATTCACACACAAAAGCAAAATTCAAATCAAAATACTGTTATAAAGATGTCTTAAACTTAAACACGCACAAACACGTTTTAAGGAGGTATGCAATATTTTATTTAACAACAGTGTCATAGGAACTGACTTGTGGTTGCGCCACTAGCCTTCTTATATATTCCAATTACTGCCATCTAGAAGTGAGTGGAAGACACCAGAACTTTCTCGAACCAACGAGATTATTCTGTACGTGCTATTAGCGCCATCTGTTAGCGATAGAAGGTACTACCTATTTCCGCTTGTGTCCACCAGATGTCGTGTCACGTTACTCCTCATGGCTCGTACTCTACGACTAATCTAGAAATTACAGGTAATGACAGGAAAATTAATAATATGCTGTGTTGTTAAAATAAAAATAGGAAATAACAAAAATTACGGAGTATAAGCGCCTAGCGTTGCCATATATCAACGTCAGGGTTTACACGCATGTGGCTTCTATACGCTTCAATAAATTGTCATCAAACTTTAGCAACGGAAACAAGCACATATTGTGCTTGTGTCCGGTAGCGACACAACAAATTGTAACTTAATAATTAAGCCCCACTCATAAATCTGACAAACATTTATTTTTCTCAGTATCAGTTTTTGGCGACCCGTGTTTAACGTTGCCACATGGCAACGCACGGCGCGGCGCTAATAGGTAAAGTTATAATTTATATGAAATGCCAAAATCTAACAAAATGTTTAAAAAAATATTATTACCTACAATTAATTATTAAAAAAATGCTTTAATAAATTGTTGTTGAGTTTGTGTATATCTTTTTAGCATTTTCCAGAGCACATGTCTTAAACGAGCATGTGAACATACACACAGGTCATAACCCTTATATTTGTACATATTGTGGAAAAGGCTTTAAGAGGTATGCTAATCATTTTATTCATGTGTATCGTCACAAGTTAATAAATGGAGAAGTTGACAAGACAGAGGAGAAAAAGTTATATTTACAGTTAGAGTGTAATATTTGCAATAGAATTTTTGCTAGCAGAGGAGGTTTAGCAAATCATTTAGCTTTGCATAAAGAAGAACCCAGAGAAAAAAAGTTTTTATGTTATGAATGTGGAAAAGGTAATAAACAATGAAAATAATAACTGTTTTCTTACCCGAATATAGCATACTATCATTGCAATTTCAGTGATTAAAAAAAACTGCTTTAAGAACGTCATATCTGTTTAATTTTTACGGATGTGCTAGTTGATATATCTATTTTTTATGAATGGATTAAATCTTATAAGTGTTAATTCAAAATTTGTACAGCTCTTACAAGAAAAGAGATAATTTGATTATTTAAAAATCAAAATCTCAGGGTTACTTTCAAGACTATAAAAAAGAATTTTTAAATAAAGTCAGCTACCCTAATTTTTCCACAGGGTGTTTTAAAGTTAGGACAAAATATAATGTTTCCATTTATCTAAGTATAATATCACCTAAGTTAAAAGCCAATATTACCAGAATAATAAAAAATATTTTTAATACATATATCTACTGGAATACAAATAAAAGAGTTGTAAATCATCAAACGTAATCAAAAATTTTAGGTAGCGGAATTTTATGCCGAGGAGTGTATTTTAAAATTAATAATAATTAAAAAGCAAAGTAAGTACTAATCAACCCTCTTGTTACCTTGACAAAATGTCCATATTAAAGAGGGTGTGACATTCACATTAGGTGTAAATTGTGTTAATCTTACTCTTAACTTAGAATTCAGTCACAATAATTTTAATTTAAAAATTATGTGGGTAAAAGACTAGAAATATATCAGGATTTAAAATTGTTTTTTTTTATCAACAGCATCCTTTCTGCTCTATGTTCAATGACGCAATTTATGAGTACCCCTTTTTTAAAGGTGGGTAACCTTTAAATTCTTTATAAAGTCTTTTGTCAAAAAAAAAAAAATATATATATATATATATATATATATATATATATATATATATATATATATATATATATATATATATATATATATATATATATATATATATATATATATATATATATTATTTTTATTATTATATTTTATTTATATATATATATATATATATATATATATATATATATATATATATATATATATATATATATATATATATATATATATATATATATACAGTACCGGCCAAAAGTGGAGAAACTTTTTAATTTTGCTTTGAATTATATTTCTGTTACTTTAATGGCCGATTGTGTTTCACAGAAATATTAGGCATTTAGTATGCATTTTAAAGTGGTTTTAGAATTATTATCCTTATGAGATAAAAATTGTTTATGAATTAAGGCAAACAAAAGCTTTTCTTATCTTTTACATTTTTTTAATGTTGCTTGCTCCAACAGCTTCAAATTTTGGTAGTGTGTGCTGTTAAAATGCCAGGAGGAGTGAATTTGTCTGAACAAGTTACAGAAATTATAATTGAGAAATATCAATTTAGAGTGAAACAACTTAATATCACTAAGCAAATGAATTTACATAAAAGTGTTGCCTGTAACCAAATTAATTTATTTTGAAGCCTGGAAGACTTTAGCTGCAGGTAAATTATTAAAAAGATGCGCGATAAAAAACCCATTTTTCATTTTCTGTTAGAACCATTGGAAGGCATTTGTGTCAAGTAAACTTAAATGCCAGAAGACCTGCCCAAAAACCGTTTATTTTAAAGAAAAATAAACAGGCCAGACTGGTTTGCCTTGGAACATGCGACGTGGACCTATGACGAATGGAAAAATGTACTTTGTTTAGATGAAAGCAAGTATAATTTATTTGGATCGGACGGTATTATGTGGGTAAGACGTCCTGTCAATGAAAGGTTCAATCCAAAATACACTACACCCACCATAAAACATGGAGGTGAAAACGTCAAAGTTTGGGGATGTTTTTCGGGGCATGGTGTGGGTCCACTTTTACGCATAAATGGAATTATGGACCTCTATGTTTACCTTAATATTCTGCGCACTGCAGTGGTAACTTATGCTGAAAATCATTTACCTTTAACCTGGAAATTTATGCACGACAACGTTCCCAAACATACCTCAAAAATAATTAAGGACTTTTTAGCACACGAACAAGTTGAGGTTTTAAAATGGCCAGCCCCTAGTCCAGATTTAAACCCCTTAGAAAATTTATGGGACCAGCTGGAAGGCGATGTTAGGCATAAAAACAGGGACAAATTTAAAAATAACGACGAGTCATTCAGAGTCATACAATTCTGGAACGCAATATCCTACGACGTGGTTAAGAAACTAATTAAGTTTATGCCCAGATCAAGAGTAGAGGATTCGCCACCAAATATGAAATTAATTTGGTGTAAAATTAAGGTTTTATAAAAGTTTCTCCATTTTTGTCCTCACTAATATCTGTTTTTTTGTTATTTGGTTTGAATAAAAGCTATGTTATCAAACCTGTATTGTATTATTCTTATACAGAGTATCTTACATACAATTATTTAAATTTTGTTGGAATTGTTTTACATTTGAGAAAATAACACCATTATAGATTTGATTGGTTATTCGCTAATTTTATTTATACAGTTGTATAGCTGTAATAAATTTACCATACCATTAGCGAATAACCAATGAAATCTTATATAATAAATAATAATATAAAACTAAATTATAAAAGTGTCTAATTAGTTAATTAGACACTCTTTTATAATTATGATGGGGCTACATGGAGAAACATGAACACGCAGAAAAATTAATTTTCTACAACATAAGAAATTCAAAATGACAGCTCAGGGCAGCCCCAACAGTGAATTAACTACTAATATATTATGTTGCGAGGTATTCAGGTCCTTTAAAAAAAATAAAGATTGAGACACGCTTATTTAAATAAATAAAAGTTTTTTTTGTTTTTACCAAAACGGTGAATATCACATTTTTGAATTATATTTATAAGCTTACTCTTTTATTATTTGTCTGTTGTTTAAAATTGGTTAGTTATAGTGTGGGACACGCTATTAAAACATCGTTTTTTATTTTTTAATTATTTGAAAAATGCTTTTATTTTTAGGTTTTGTAACAAAGGCACAACTCGAATCTCACACAAGAACCCATACTGGTGACAGACCGTATGAATGTAGTCAGTGCAGTAAAAGATTTAAACAGAAAAGTGCTTACAGTAACCATCTACTGGTTCATTCTGGGGAAAAACCATATCAGTGTAAACTATGCGATAAGTTATTTACCCAGTCGGGTCACTTAAAAGTCCATATGAGGATGCATAGTGGAGAGAAGCCATTTGCTTGTAGTTTCTGTGGAAAAAAATTTGCTTTGAAAAGTAACTTAAAGGTACATTAGTGAGATCATTGATATTATTCTTTAACTGACTTTAAAGATTTTCTCACATGATCTTTTTAAACAGAAAGAATTAAATTTTAGGTGCATACAAGAATTCATACAGGGGAGACACCATATGTTTGCTCTGTATGTGGCCATGGATACTATGATTCTACAAGTTTAAAGAAGCATATGAAAAAACATGGTGTAGGTATACCCAGTCATGGTCATATAACAAGTAAAGAAGAAATTATTACAACTACTGATAAAGCAATTCTAGATAATAATTTAGATATGTTGCCACAAGTTAATGTGTAATTATATACAACACAATTCTTTCTCATTAGAACCTAAGCACTTGGATTTATTTATAAGGGATGTTATCATGATATATCAAACATTTTACAGCACATTGCACTATACAGGGTTCCCCATAATAGACTACCCATTTTAATTGCTTAGTAAAATTGTTAAAACTTAATAAAACTAACATTTTATTACACTTAATTACAATTCACTCTTTGGGATTTACTATAACATATGACTTATTCAAACTTTTAAAAATTACGTCTTTTAAGTAGGTAGGTAGGTAGGTTTAAAGTGAGTGGGTATAACACCCTTCCACCGCGACCGATCGGTCTATTGTGGCTCACACCCTTTTATATTCCTCCCACCAGGTCCAGACTTCTAATAAATCTGATGATCTTGTTGGGAAGAGATCTTTCACCTCCCCCGGCAACAAGGTGTCATTGCCGACGATTGCGAATCTTAGTCGTGCCATTGCTGGGCCCGAACACAGATGTGTTCTGCCGTCATCCCCTCCATCACATGCGGCACTCGGCGTCTTCCGCTAGGTCCGATCTTGTCATGTGGTATTTAATCTGCAGTGTCCGTGCACAGTCCCACTAGAATTTTAAGGTGTACCCTGATTGCTCAGTGTTTGACGTACTTGTTGGTTCGTGGGCTTATGAAGGCCTTCGAGTGTCTGAGAGCCGGAAGTCCATGCCAGTACCGAAGATTTTCTTGTGTCCAAGCTGATATGAACTGCTTGGCCATTCCATAAGATATACCGATGACCTAGCACACATCTCAATAGCAAATATCTCCGCTTGAAATATGGTTGCGAGAGTGCCCAGGCTAAAGGAAAACTCTGCCCTCGGCCTCTGTCCATATATTCCAGCTCCAACACCGTCCTTGGTTTTGGAGCCATCGGTGTACCAACAGATGTCAGCCCGGAGCAGGTCGGTCGTTTCTCGACTCCAGTCCTCTCTTGTGGGTAGACTACACTGTAGGGCCGGTTGTAATTGGTTGCTGTAGGCATTATGTCTGAGGGCATTTCCAGTCTGTCACAGCTCAGGACATTCCTGAGGAGACTGGTGCTCTCCATATGACACGCCTGCGGTTTGTTACTGACCACTTGATAGAGTCTGTAGGTTGCCCACCTTGCCTTTCTCTCCAAGTAAATAAGCAGAGGAGGCAGTCGTAGGAGGGCTTCCATGGTCGCCGTTGGTGTCGAGCGCAGCGCGCCCGTGATCATTAGGCAGGCCTGTCTCTGTAGGCTAGATAGCTTTGCTTGGGTCAGCCGTTGCTGCCCCTTGTCCTTTAAGTAAGTGCCATTAACTTCAATGAACTTTTCAAGATTTAACAAGAAATGATTCATGACACGATGAAGGAAAACCTGATCTATTTACCGGACCTCTTCAGAAATTCGGACTTTAAGATATTGGATGTTTTTGGACGAGTTGCAAAAACCTTTGACTTTCAATAGCCCCTCAGAAAAAAGTCTGGTGCAGTTCCGGGGACCAAATTGTGAAATGCCTCGACCATTAAACACTTCTCGCAGAACTCTTTTAGAGCTTTTAGCGGCATGTACTGGCGCTTCATCTTTTTCTGTTAAGTTACTCTTTATGTTTTCACGCAAAAAAAAAACTCGTTGTTAAGCTGAATAATCCATGAGAATTAAAACTAAACATGTGTTCAAACCTAATGATGCTTTATTAGAAAAATGACCTTTTATGAAAATTATTTTTTTCAAGTTTTGTGACAGGTGCCTACTGGACTAAAAATATGTTGATTCAAATCCCAAAGGCCATAGAAGATAATAATATAAAAAAAACGTACTGGCTTATCTTATATAGAATTTATTTCAATATCAAAATAGGTAGTTTATTATGGGAACCCTGTATCTGTGCCACATGTACCACCATTGGAATGCTTTTCCTAAAGAAAGAAATTTGGCCATGCTAATTATTTAAAAAATTGCGACAGACTGATCTCTCAAAGAAGTATTTTTTTTTTTTTACACACACAAAATTTCAATTAATAATCTTCTAGCATAGTTATTTTACCAACAAAGATATTAATAAGGGCCATTAATAATGATGTGGGTTGAGATCATTATTCACCAGTTAATGCTCGATTAGTCCCAATTTAGTCACAATATTTTTTCGGCGATCGTTTTGTTAATTTATTGTAAAAATCATAATTTTTATTAATTTTTTTCGGAACGTATATCAATTTTAGGCAACAACCTTTACAGATGCTTTAATAACTTTTATTTGAGTGAAAAGGATATAAAGAGACACATGTTTGGTGTATTTTTATTTTAAAACGTTAATAATACTCATAAATAAACGATCACTGAAAAAACATTTATTGAATATTGATCTGTTTTTTTTTTTGGCGGTCTTACCAAAAAATATAAATTTATATTCTTTGGTCTTACTAGACAGACAAGTCAAAACGTTAAATAAAAACATATATGTGTTATATTTTTACTTAAATTAAACTCTTCTTAAAAAAGTGTTCTAATAATGTAGTAATCTTAAAACCGTAAAATTTGTAGTTTGCGAGCTACAGGCAAAAGTTAAAAATGCACCATTTTGGTTTTTCTTAATTATCTCAAAAACCCTAAAAGATAAATAAAATCTGAAAGCAGATTTAATTTTGCAATTAAATTATCTAAAACTTTCCTAATTTAACCAACACTGTAGCTCTAATGGTTCCCGAGTTACCAATACATGTAGGCCCAATTTGGGACACACTGTATTATTAAATGCGATTTAAATTGCTATTACCATCATGATGATTAATTATTATAATATCTGCTTCAGGCAATAAACCCTTTCATATAATTTTAAAGCTTCCTTTAGAAAAGAATAAAAAAAAATGTCAATTGTTATTTCTTCAAAATTTGTATCTAACTATCTTAACTTTTTTTTGTTTTTGAACTGTTTATTTTGAATTTTAATTCTGGTAAAATATAGAGTAAAGATCTTTAGAGGGAGAGATGGAATCACACAATATTTTATTTATGCTGTGATTTTTCTTTCTTGATGATGTCAAGGTTTTCAAATAACCCATGTTGTTATTGATACAGAATGATAACCACATTATTAAAATAATTTTAGGTGCTATTATTTAAAAAAAAATTATTCTTTTTAGCTTACCTCTTATAAACAGAGGTAACATTAAAGATTTACTACAATGTTTGTGTAATTTTTTTAATACTATCTATGAATTTGTGCAACTTAAAATTTTCTTATAGGTGCCCCCCTCTAAACGTTTATTTGGCTTCTAGAAGTTTGTATTGTTTTTCTATACAGTATTTTTTGAAAGCTGGGAAAATGTGTAACAAAAATTTTTGTTATATAGAATAATTTATTTGATTTAATGTATTTTATTATAGTATTTTAGGTTTTTGTACAAACGAATATTATAATTATAATAAAAATTATGTATGCTTTTTTAAAATTATTTAAACAATGTTATATTAATATCTATATTAGTCGATCTTAATTAATTGAGAGTGACTTAAGCAAAAAATTCCTCATTGGTCATTTACATTGATAACCATGGTTACCGGCTTTTTGGACCAAGGGGTTGAATTCAGGTTCATTTGTTTCTTGTTACGTCATTCTCAATTCAGTTTGACTGCAGAATCCTTATTAAGGTATGTCAAACTCAAAAGCTAAGATGGATGACCCACTATAAAAAAGCTTATTTGATGAAAGCTACAAAAAGAAATAAAACTTATTTTTTTAAGGAAAGGACATGGGCGATATAATTGTTCTAGCGCATAAAACAGAAATGATTATGTGGTATGATCAAACACTATATGGATTCCAAATGAAAGGTATTGGTTATTGGCAGATAATTCCTATATTATGTAATTTAAAAACCATAATATTTTGTTTTAAGCTTCATTAAGTTTTCAAAACTCGATTGTTACAATTGCACAAGATATTTTTTTTACCAAAGTTAACTTGAGTGTGTTGTGTAATAAATTGCTCAAAGTCATATTATCTGTACTTAAAGGTTTATTTCTGTGTATATAAAGAAGCAAAATTACTGACTTCTTATCAAATGTGACTTTTTGAAGTAAAGTTTTTAGACGGTACGCGTTTTCCAGTACCGTCGAACTATCATTTTTTGGAAAACTATCATCAACTTTCAAAGCATATTTTTATGTATAATTTTGTTTGTTTTTTAATAAACAGATAAGAGATCTCCTCTCCCTCTTTTTTGTGTATTTCTTGAGGTTAAAAAAAGCAAATTTCAAAAAAAACTACTCAAATTTTGACAGAATATTGTCAAATATCCATCATAAGTAACTTTTAATAAAATGTTTAGCATAAAGGCAATTTTTCTGCTGATGATTCAAAATATACTCATTTTTGGCATAGACTATTGCAAATTGTGTAAAAGGGGAAGTCATACACTGTGTAGATATAAGGTAAGTAGCAAGTTGTGTTTAAATAACTTGTAGGTACTACATATTTTAACTTTATATAATTTTTAGGAAGGCCCCTCTGATAGATGTTTAGATTACAGAAAGCCTGAATTTACTACTAGCGTAAAAAAATATATTGTAGATGTACACAATGATATCAGAAATCATATAGCGTCTGGACAGGAAATTAAAGGGCCCCTCGGAAGACAACCATCAGCTGCAAACATGAACAGTTTGGTAAATCTAAAATATTTAATTTTCAACCTATGGCAAGAAACATTAGGCGGGGATACAGGAAAGAGAACGGTTTATTCGCGAAAAAATCCCATAAGTGTTAATAAATAAAAGTGTTGATTATCTAGAAGGTGGAACGTTGCCTGTCGAGGTATTTCCATAGCTTCGAAACCTCCAAAATTTAAAAAATATTATTATTATACTCTTAAAACACCCACGCCACCGTATGTATTATTAGAAGATAAAAAATAATATTGTAAGAAACATGGTACCATTGTTTTTAGTACCATTTCCTATAGTCACAGATTATTGTGTTTTTTTTCTACAAAAACTTTGAGTTTTTGTATTATAAGTCTTAGGCTTATATTTCATGTCATATTTTGGTCACTTGGAGAATAAAATACATTCTGGTGATCTAGAGCTTCTAATACTCTGTTTCTACCAATAGTAATTATTTTTGTCTCTGCTGTACCTCCGTTTGGTGCTAGACATCCTTATATACAGTTAGAGTTGGAAGTGTGTGTTTTTTCTGGATTGTTATGACAATATTACCTACATATTGACCTCAGGCAGATTTTTTAATACCTAAGTTGTCCTTAAAACTCCTGTAGGAGCTGTGTCAGCAGACTCGTCCCTTTTTTGTGTCTATATTGCGTTCATCATATTTGATCTACCATGACGTATTTAACTTATATAAACTTTCAAACTTAACTTTGTAATGAAGTATACTGGGATTTCCACCCAGTGCAGTGGGGCAATACATACTAACCTAACTCCACCACTTGTGGTACTCTGAGACACTCCTAAGGCTTTTCCATGCAACTGCTCTGCCGTCATCCGGGCGAAGTTGCGATATTGCGGGACACTATATTGGAACCTCTATAAGAGCATTTTACTAAAAGAACTTGGAGCCCGTAAACTATGAAACTTACAATACTTGTAGCACCCAGTATAAAGTTCATTATCAACCCTCTTATTTGGGCATATCCTCCCTACATTCAGATTCAAACTTTGAACCGCCAACACCCCGGACTTTCGGTACTGTTACCTATTTATCCCCTATTTGTACGTGAGATCCTGACCCACCTTAAATAGGTGGCCGTTAAGAGGTTTTGAATGATATACATTCTGTTTCCAGTGATAAATCTGTATTTAGTTTGTATTATTATATTATTATTTTTTTAGCAGTGGGACAATGAATTAGCAGAAATTGCTCAGAGATGGGCTGATCAATGCATCAGCTTAAATCAGGATATTCAACATGACGAATGTCGAAAAACTGGTTAGAAATTGACTTTTATTAAAGTTTTACCGGTTAAAGAGTTAAATTATTTTTTGTTTTATTTTAGATCGTTTTGAAGTGGGACAAAATATATTAACTGCAGTAACTTCTTCTCCAGACATACCAGAAATAGCAATTCTTATACTAAACTGGTATAAACAGGTTCAAAATGTTCTTCCTTCTGATATAGAAAATTTTTCTGGGTAAGAAAAATGTGATATTGATTCTAAGGCATAAGCGTTATAAAACCTTCCAAATTTTGAAAATAATGAAATATATAAAATATTGAAAGCATTTAACTAAGTATTACCATACAATATAATAAAATGTTCATGATTTTCATTGTCTTGATTGTTTTTAACAAAAAGTTTCATCTTGTAAGTATATATCTCCAGCCGTCTTTAGGTAAATTCTGAATAAGATATATGTCTACAATAGTAAGCTAAGTGCACTAACACATAAAAACGATGATTGGAATTATCTGATCCTAAGCTGAAATTGCATTTACTTAAAAGTGGTTTAAGACATTCTTAATATCTAAACGACACTTCTACTGCTCTCTTAAATTTTCTTTTTTCCAGTCTAGTATAAATTTTAGCGTTCCAAAAACTCACGTGAGTTTTATTGGTTTATCCTTGTGTTGTACATATCCGGTCTTAAAAGTGATTTTCTTTTTTAGTTTTTATTCTAAACCAGCTTAAATTTTGAATAGTCTTTGTTGGCTTTTAAATAAAACACTTTTTTGGCGAAAAACTGTTTTCACACCTTTTCTGTATGTGCAGTACCTGGTGTATCCATCTAGGTGAGGCAATTAGTCTATCTTAATCATATATCCTATCTAGACAACTAGGTGAAATTTCTTACTGAATTAAACACTTTATAAAACATGTGTCGTGGGCTTTGGGACTAATACCTTAGCCACAACTTTGGTACTCTTTTTTACTTTTTCTATGGCTGGATTCTTAAACCATTCTAGCTAGATGTTGGTTGATTGGTGAAATAAAGAAGCCCACGGATCTGCCTGTCTAAAAAATATGTTTTTCTCTTGGAATTGGGAAGACAACATTTTAAAAAGTCTATAATGATATGTAAGACATTGCTGTTCACTTCACCAGTTTGACATTTTTTATTAACCTTCTAATGATTTCTAAGGTTTCTTTTTCTAAAACGTCAAAGATTACTAGTCTGTCTCCTGGTCACCTATGTACAAAATGTTATGAATCTATTGCAAATGATGTAGTATGTCCTAGAGGCTGTAAAAGGATTGGAAGAGGAAATGTAAATAGTTCATAGTAGAGGTGTTTTGAGAGCTTGTAATCGACCTTAAGGGCTGTATGAATCTTTGAGATACTGATGTCAAGTTTTGCTATAGTTCTCGAATTAGAGATATGTTTGTAAATTAATCAATAATTAACAGTTTAACTGACGATCTTGTACAAAATTAATATTTGAAGTAGATTTTTTCCTTTATACCTATTCTTTTGCTTTACTATAAACAAAATACGTTTGATAAAACCACTCTTAAGTAAGCATAAAGACAAGAGCAGTTAACACCAACCAAATTAAATACTTTATATTTTAGAATAAAAAGAGGTAAATTTCTTATTGGTCAATACACACAGCTGGTGTGGGCCGAAACAAGATACTTTGGCTGTGGAATGTCAACATTTCAAAACCCTAATATGTCTTTGGAGGATTCGAAGTACCTTCATCGCTTAGTATGTAATTATGGCCCCAGAGGCAATTTGATTGGTTCTCCAGTTTACGAAAGAGGAATTCCATGCTCTAAATGTCCGTTTGGAAAGTGTGATTTGGTACGGACAAGTCTGTGTGAAGGTATGTTAGACAAAAAATCAATCTCCCTTTAGTTGAAAATGTGATTTTAATGAAATTTTGACGAAATAATTTAATAAGCAGATGCATAACAACAAAATAAACTTAAGTAAAACCTAAATAGTTGCTGGTTCAATCGCAAGTAATTAGACCCTACCTTTTAAACCGGAAATTAATCAAGCAAACTCAACCTATTTTATATTCCAATACTCTTAATGTATATAAAATGCTCCTATTTGAGCTGCTTTGCATGATTTTTTACTACACGTTAATATTCGCTTGCACACATCCAGTTTGGTTTATTTTTTACCATTTTTAAACGCACATGGTGTCTAACTCTGGGCATTAGCTCATTTTCTCTTATTGTTGGGTAGCATCATGTAAGAGAATTTGTACTTCTACTCGTCGGTCTGTATACCTCCGATTGAAAATGAAAATCTTATTTATACTTGAGGGAAAGTACGTTTAAGCGCTCGGGGCGTTCCGAACGCAATCGCTGCGTTTTATTTGAAGCTAGGGCCGTGCTCGGTTGCGTTCGACGTTGCGAATGACAGATGGCTGATAAATGAATATTTAACTTTTTAGCGTATTATAAATTTTCTTCTATTGCACAAATAAGCACATACGTTAATAAACGTTAGGTTAGGTTACATTCTTGGTGATTTTTCGTTTCTTTATTGCGTTTGAAATATCCTTAGTGCCCTGGTTGATGATTTCACCTGCTCGATACCTGCCCTGCCTGCTCTACCGAGCGTTAAAGCGAACTCAGCCTTAGTTTCAAAAAGCCGTCTTTAAACAGACTTGATTTCGTTCCCGTTCCCACTGCAGTTGATGTTTCCGTTGGCGTTTAATGTAACCTTTCATAAACGACGATGATAGTGCAGTTCGCAGTTTAGTTGCTGTTCCGTGTCGTTCGCAATTGACCAAGGTTTAGCATTTGATATTGATCGTTGTAGAAAACAAAAGGAGTGCAAACGCAACGTAGTATTGAATATTTTTAGGCTTTATTTTCAGACATTTAAACAATTTTTAATCAACATAAACTAAACAAACTATCAAATGTGATAGAAACTCACTGACACTGGCAGCAACGGCAACGCGACAGTTTTATAAATTTCCAAAATTTAAAAAACAAAAACGTTGTTCCCCTTTTAAAGTTTTGCCGTCATGGGAGTAGCGAGGTACGGGCAGGGAGGGGCAGCTGCCCCCCTTAAAAGAGCGGTGGTTCGCTGGTAAACTGTAATTCTGACGAACTTCATAACTTGCGACGCTTCTTATAAGACCTAAGAAACTAACAGGCTTAATGGCTGGCTTGTGAAATCCAACTATACATGATGTGATCTCTAATATAATTTTTGTTTACATCTTTTCTTACTCTAAAAAATGTCACTTATAATGACAAGGGAAGCGTAGTTTTTTTTGGTATAGAAAAATAAATCATAAAAGGTTCTGTGAAAACCCAAAAGAACTTTAAAAAAATAGTAAAGAACTAGTGTCCGATCGAAAGTTCGGTTTCGGCCAAAAATCAAGTTTCGGCGGCAGTTTCGGTTTCGGCCAAAATTGGCCGAAACTTTTGCCGAAACCAAAACTGATTTCGGAAGTTGTCGTGCACGTAATTTTAGTAAATATTATTTTTATATAAGAGATACCTAAAAGATAAAACTAAAATAAATGATTACAACTAATAACTGTGTTTCCATTTTATGTCCTAACTAATGCAGAATTATGGGTAAAACGCACCAAATTTCAGTATTTTAAGGAATTTTACACTTGAACACGTGAGTTTCGGTTTCGGCCGAAACTGAAGCCACGGCCGAACATTCGGTTTCGGTTTCAGCCGGAAAATCAGTTTCGGTCGGACTCTATAAAGAACCCTTAATAAAATAGACATAGGAGCGGAGTTGATGGGCGGGATGCGGGGTGAGAGGGAAGGTAACTGATCAGCCAATGTTGTGCGCCTTCATCGGTCGCCGCTCACATTCATTTAAGCTATTTCTAATTTTTATATATTTTTTAAATTACTGTGTGTGAAACTCATATGGTAAAAACAATGATCAAAACAAAAATATAATCTAGAATTTTCTTTGTCTGCCCCCCCTTATATACAATTCTGGCTACCTCCTTGTTTGCCGTACGCTAGTCATTTTAAAATAGAATAGGAAGAAAAAATTGTTTTTAACTTTTTTATCTTAAAACCACCAACTTTAGTTAAGCTCCTTTAAGACATAGGGTGTTGCTTGGCTCAATTTAAATTACAAAATTATAAGTCAAATTTTTAGTAAAAAGCCATAGCACGTTTTGACTGTAAAATAAATATGAAAGCATATTACTTTACCCCAAGGAAGTTTAAAGGTATATCAAACTTCCTTGGTTTACCCTGGCATAAATATTTACAAATTTTAATTTTGCTAACTTTACCATACACGGCTTACAGTCTTTTGACGTAGCATACCTTTGTTGTTTAGATCCGTATTTATCTATTTTTTTTTAAATAACATTATTATAACATTTAGGTAAAAAAGAATCTACCGACAGTTTTGAAAAATACAATAGAAAATTCTATTCGCAAAAGGATTCTAAATACCACGTTGACATACCAACATATTTATTTACGACCATGACCCTTGGACATATGTTGAAACAAAATTTAACGGAATTTGTTCAAAAACTTTTACAAAATATGAACGTTCATTTTGGTTATGATAATAACACTTACTACATTAATCAAGAGATTAAATGTTTTGTGGAAAACTCTACAGAAATTTTTGGTATTGACGAAATTTTTTCGGTATTGTCATCAACTAAATTAGGAGATGTTGAAGATATTCAAAGTCCTTTATCAGATAAGGAACTTAAAAAGATGACAAATATTTTAAATTATAACAAACTTTCGGTCCAGAACCTTTTTGAAAAAGTATATGAACTTGAAAATGGTAATATTTTCGTAGACGACTGTAAACATCATCCACAGTTGTCACAATATGAAGGTAAATGGTATGATGTTTTTAAAATGTAGAAATTAAAATTTGTTACTACTATTTTCAGACGATGATGCAGTTACTCAGAAAATTACCGAATCAGGAGAAATTGCTCTTCCAAATGGTTTGGTTTATAAAAAACTTAAGGGTACATGGTTACACGGAAGATGCAGGTGCAACTATGTGTATCGATCAGGAGCAGAAAATAATAATTCCTTTAAGGAATATATTAAACTAATACTATTGTTTGTTCTTATATTTAGAGTTTAATAAACAGATTATTTATAATTTACTTTATTTTACTTTAAGGCTATCTGACACAAATCTGCACACCAGTTATTATAATTTAGTATAAGATTGTACAGAGTAGTACAAATTTAAGGATAAGACATAATAAAAGACATTCGGTTAGAATGGGGTTAAAGTTAAAAAAGTAAGAGCTAATAACTATCGCGCTACTAAATTTTAAATATTCCAAATACTTTATGAGTAATAAAAAAAAACAAACATTTAATTTTATTTTTTGTTTAAAGTATCTTTTTCGCCCTTGTTTGCTCGACAACGGCAGTTGCTTGCAAAAAATTTCCACTTTTCGCACTTGTTAAGTAAAAAACTATATTTCAACACTTTGAAAGCTCTTTAAATTTAAATGGAAACCTTTACGCATTTAAAAAATATATTTTTCATTTGATGAAACCGTGTACATGTTTTTATTTTAAAGACTCCAAAATTTAAAGTTGGAGAAAGTGATGTATAAACTTTTTTTTTCTCTATTTTAAAAAGTGAATACAAAAAAAGAGATGCATTTTTAAACACAAGCTCTTATTTGAAAGAAAAAAACTTAAAATTAAATCAAACTCATCAATTTATTACATTACACAATTTATATGATGAAAAAGCTTATCGCAAGATATACCTATTTTATTTAAAAAATTATAATTATTTTTTTTAGAATTACCTACGTCAAGATCAAGTTATATATTGTATTTTTGTTTATCTACACAGGTAAATCTCCCTTCAAACGCGCTTTTCTCAAAATTGTGTTTTTCAAATTTTCATATCTCGAGAAGGGCTTGACTGATGACACTTCAAATTTATAGGGTTAACTCAGCACATATAGACGCATGGAATGATCTATTATTACCTCAAAATTAAAAATATTTCTATTTTTTTTTTTAACAAAAAGTTGTCGTAAAATTCGAAATTTTTTGTTCCAAAGCCTGTCAAAAATCGAATTTTTAAAATTTTCTTTTCAAAATAGTTCATTCCATGTATTTTTTCATTTGTTAATAAAATTGACGTTGTTGGTGGTTGATAATCCTGAATATTGTTACAACTTATTGACCCTAAATTTTTCCGTGTAAAACGCACCGTCACAAAATATTGGTAAAATATATTGTCGCAATTTCTTGTAACAATAATCCCTTACCAATCCCAAATCCAAAAAAAATCCGTTTAAAAAGCTACACTTTTTGATTTTATTTTGTTTATTGCTAGTTTGCAACAAGCGTAAAATATTTTGCGATATAATTTAGTTACGAAACTTTTCTCTCTCAACAATTTTTCGATACGACAAATACAATATACGACAATATAGTTTACAGTTAAGAGCGATTAGAGTAGAAAAAAATACGTTTTTAATAGTCAACGACATTCAACTTATCATTTTTTAAATTAATTATACTAACTTTTTTTAGATGTTCATGATCCGCAAGTGTTTAAATGGCTTAGAATCATGGGAGAACTACCAAAAATGCAAAGATATTTTGACGGAGACATGTGTTATTGTTTATTTAGAGTATCTTAACATGATTTCAAATATAAAAATATAAATAAAAGTCATTTTATGCTTCACATGTCATATTTATTTTTCAAAACACTTATTGTTAGAGAGATTTAAAAAAGTAATCTCTTTTACCACATGGCAAATCGACTTAACTTTAACACACTGACAGACAATAACTACAATATAAATAATCAGAGTGAAAACGATTACCAATAATTTCTTATTAGGTAATCAAACACAAACAAAAACACTAAAATTATAATAAAAAGTAGTCCCTAAATTCGAAGAATCTGTTGTATCAGATTTGGTGGCAAGATATTTTCAATTTTTTCGTAGACATAATAAACCGGCAAAGATACCCAGTTAACGACGGCTTTGGCAAAAACCCCCATTAATTCTGGATATTGATGTGTTAAGAGAGCTAGTAACGCAGTAAAAGAGCACAAACCTGCTGTAAAAATAATAAAAAATGGAAGCTCCTTTTTCGGATACACTGAAACTTCATGAAACGCTGGAAGCAATTCTCTGTCAGCGCATTCTGTGCATGTGGGATAAGGATAAAACAAATGACCTCTCTCCAACGGGTAGGGAAGCATTCTAAATGTTCCTTCCCAAGTACAATGAAGCAAGTTTAATGCTCCATCAACTACTTTCCAATGCGCCAAATGAAAGAATGTGTAAGCAAGAGCTTCAGAGTCCCCGTTTTAAAATGTGTTCTGGAGGTAATATTAAAGGCTTCATTTCCAATAAATACTTTGGAACATGCGGATTAAACTCCACAGCTCTGTGAATTGCTTCGACTGCTTGAAGTTCGGCGTTGTTTAAACCTCTTTTACTGGCGATGTCGGGTGAGAATTTATCTGCCACAGCCCTGTAAAAAAAATTACAATCTACGTCTTTTCCAGTAAGTTGTAGATCAGCTAGTCAATTGTAATTGAAAAGCCGACGAGAATAACGATAAAAGTACATTTCGGGCCAAAATAAGTTAATCAAAAGAAAATATAGATTCCGATAAGCCGGATTTATTGGTATGTTTTGCAGCAAATCTTTAGATTTACGAAATATATGCACTGACGTAAAACCGCTCGCCGAGGAATAATGCTGGCTTCACATGATTCCTGTAGAACTGTTTATTGTTTTTATTTTTAGTAAATAATAACTGGAGCAGCGATTTATTCTTGAGATAAATAAACATTATTGTAATTTTTAATAAAACCCCTGACATGGGTAACATGGGTAAGTACCTATGTAAAAACTGTTCAATAGAATTTACTTTGCAATTTTGTTTTTATTAATGTATAGATGATGTGCAGAATTTATTAATATAAAGCAGAAAGGATTCGTAAGCGAGTCCGGGGATAGCTTGGGTCAGGTACGTAAGGGCGAGAATATTACAGATTTCAGTTGGCAGTTCTGTTGGGTAACACTAAAAGTTACTAACATTATTAGCCGAGGATAGAGTCGTGCGTTGACGAAGCTTTTATTCGGAGTTATTTTTGTGATCTTTCTTTTTATAGTTAAAAGTAATTTTCATTTATAAATTTATAATCTGTTCCAGTTATAAATTAATATTTGTCTCAGTCAGTCAGAGTTCATATTTTATTGGTTCTGATTAGTGACGGAAAATTTCCGGAAATTATATTTGGAAATATTTTCGGAAATATATCAGGAAACTTTGGAAATTATGTAATTACACACCACCACGAGACACAAGTTGTGCAGCTTGATTAAAAGGCATATCTTAATCAATATCATGCACACCTTGAATATTGTATTCAGCATCAATGCCGTCTTCATGGAAGTGCAATTCAACCTCTTCTAAAGCAAGCAATAGCCAACAAGCAATAATCGGTAAATCCCCGAGATCGGGATTTTATTATTCGTAATCGTAGTAACATACGTAATTTTTCGGAAATTATTTGTCTAGTGTGAAATTTGTACTACACAAAAGTATAAGAAATATATAGAAATCTTTGTTTTAATGGTTTAAAACGCATTCTTATTATTTTTTTTTATATTTCCAAAATTTCCAATATGTCCGAGACGCGTTCGGAAATTTCCAAGATTTCCATTTCCATGGAAATATTTCCATTTACAACACTAGTTCTATTAAAGTGTTTTTGTTAGTGTTTAGTTGTATAGTTTTAATTAGTCCTGAGTGTTTAGGAATACTGTACAGGGTGTCCCATTTTGGTCGCTAATATAGGCTAAATCGGAATCTGTAAGAGTTATCGAAAATCCGATCAAGCACTCACGAGCTCTTTTTTGAGGAAAATAATAATGGCGGAAACAGATCACGGCTATCGCGATTTGTTTGAGAGCTACAGGGTAATTCTCGGATTTCGGCCATTTTAAAATAAGTCCGTATTTTCTTTGTTATAGAAGATATTAAAAAACTAAAAACAGGTTCTACAGGCACTTTTTTATGAACAATTCAGTGGCGTACTCGGATTTTTTTATTGTTTATAGTTTTTGAGAAAAGGTAATCAACTAGGTTTTTTAAATGGGACACCCTATATATTATTAAATTAAAAAATCTACGTTGAATTCTAAGCATTTTTCATATGAAACACTTTGTTCCTAGTCCTAACCGTTTTCGAGATTTTGAATTTTTAAATATATTTAAAAAATAATAATGACTGGAGAGCCTGAACGGTTTATTTATGAGCTTGCTCAGCTTCAGGTTAACTAGAAATGCTTTAAGAATTGTCAGTTTCAAAAAATATCAAATATTTATTAATACAAATGGTTTTCATAAGCATTCACATCCGAAAAGATAAACTATATGATAGGATTCCTTAGTAGGCCATGGACCACACTACATGGCTCCTAGTTTCATCTTATGCATACACGTATTTTTTTCGTTAGCTGTCAGTTTAAATTTATTTTTGCCTTTAAAACGTTAATTTGGATAAATATGCAAGTTTTGAGAAGTATAATATGATTGAATGCTATATTGAATCTAATAAGCACAGCCAGAGCGCTTGTGATTTATACTATGAGCGGTATCCAGAACGTCAACAGCCATTTTCGACAATTTTCAAGAGACTTGTAGACAATTTGATAAACTTCGGATCATTTAAAAAACCGAGGGCAAAAAGTTACAGAAAGGAAAATAACGAAGTAACTAGCATTAACGTATTGAACTGTGTGCCGACCCAACTACTTCAACCAGAATCATTGAAACAAATATTGAGTTCCTCGCTCAAAATCTTGCCGTATATTAAAAAGCACAAGTATAAATGCTATACGTCACGCAAGACTCATCTTCTGATTGAAGGCGATGCGGAAAGAAGAATCCAGTTTTGTGAATGGTATATCCAACAATTAAATGCCGATGAGGCTTTTCCCGGTAAAATCATATGGACTGACGAATCACGAGTGACCAGCGATGGTATATTTAACAGGCACAACCAACCCAATGGGCCCAAGAAACCTCATCACGGTACAAAGGGTACGTCAAGGACGATTTGGTTTAATGTTTGGGTGGCTTTGCTAGAGATAGATTCTTGCTTATGAAATATTTCACGAAAATTTAAATTCTCAAATATACTTAAATATTTTGGAAAAAACATTTTTAATTTTATAGATAATCTTCCTTTAAGAGAAAGCCAAGAACTCTATTTCCAGAAAGATGGAGCCAGCCCATAACGCGGCAAGAATTGTGGATCACTTAAATACTAATTTTGGTGCGTGGATTGCTAATAACGGACCTGTCGGGGCCAGCCAGGTCACCGACATGACTCCACTGATTTCTTCTTTTGGGGTTTATAAAGAAAAAATCTATTTAAACCGAGTAAACAATATAAATGAACTGCAAATTAATTTCGAACAAGCCATTCAGAGTATTTCCAATATCCACATTCGGAATCAACGCCCTGTAGTGTGCTCAGGAGATGCCATCTTTGTATAAACAATAATGGGCAAACGTTTGAACACTTAATGTAATATTTTGATTGAAATTTCGTAGTTAGTTTGTTTCGTTTTATTTGTAATTGTATTTGTATGTTAAATATTGTAATATATAATATTATTTGTTTATTTCCAGAATTTACTATTAGGTATAAAAAATGTTATTCAAAACAGAGAAAGCGCCACGTTGATACCATACTAAAACCCGAGTGGAAGCTACTTAGCTCATCATCATAAATAAACCGTTCGGGCTCTCCAGCCTTTAAATTTTTTTTTTAAATATATTTAAAATTAAAAATTCGAAAACGGTTGGGACTGTTTCCGCCATTATTATTTTCCTAAAAAAGAGCTCGTGAGTGCTTGGTCAGATTTTCGATAACTCTTACAGATTCCGATTTAGCCTATATTAGACCAAATGGGACACCCTGTACAAAATATTGATATGTATCTGATCTGGAGTTGGATATTTATAATCTTAAGAAGTAACAGTTTACTTATCGGACATCTCGCCGATTTAGATGTTTTTTGCATGCAGGGGTTTTTGGGACGCTGATATTAAAGATAATTTTTTTCCTGCAACCCTGTTTTGAGTTATGCAAAGGGACAAACCCTCAAAATGGACAATATTTTCTATTATTCCTCCGTCTTTAAACTGATTACTGTCAATACACTATTTGGGCACACACATATTAAAATAAATACATAAAATTTGAATATTTTAATTATTTATTTTAGTAAATAACAACTCAATGAATTAAGTTTTTAATTTAAGAAACCACATATACAACATACACCAACAACATAAGGAAAACTTCTTTTAAAGTGTTTTACCTAAAATAAGTTAAAATATAGCAAATTTTAGTTTATTTGTCCAATCAGTGTATGTTCCCATTTAATAGTAATCAGTTTCAAGAAAAGGAATTTTTTGGGAAAAATTGTCAATTTGGAGGTTAGTCCACTTGAGGTCTCATAACTCAAAACCAGAGGTTGCCCGGGAAAAAACTGGGTTTTAGATTGGTCATCAGCGCCCCAAAAAACCTTTTAAGCAAAGAAACATTAAAATCGGCGTGGTGTCCAAAAAGTAAACTTTTACCAAGGTCTTTAAGGTACCTTGTGAAAGCTCATTAAAAACCACAAACTTCTTGACTTGCTGATAAAATTTAAACGCCCTACTATACGTGGGTAATGAAAAGAAAGCTGTTAAAATCAATATTATGTGTTTAAAACTCTTACAATTATAATAAATAAGCAAACAGTTCTTCCTCTAAAGTTCTTTTAAAAGATTTTCATTTTTTTAATATTAAATGTATGCAATCAAACATGTTTTTGGGGACCTAACGTCCTTGTCGCTTGATGTTTAATTTTCATTAATTAAAATATTAATATGAATCAATAAATTTAGTTCGCAGCATAATTTTTTTCGTATCCCCTACAATTTACGCCACTGTTCTGCATAAAAACCAACCTTGCCGAAAATGGCCCGATTGACGTCACTGACCATACAACATGACCATCTGAATCAATAAATTTGTTGCCAGTATTAAAATTTTTTCGTATCCCCATAATTCTACGCCACTGTTCTGCATAAAAACCAACATTGCCAAAATGGCCCGACTTGACGTCACTGACCCGTCGCCCACCATGACCCTATCTTATTAATAAACTCTGGATGTTGTGTTTAAAAAAACTTTTACTTTTTTCCCCAAAAACGAATATGGTTTTTAAAAAAAAAGTATTATTGCAAAATAAATAAATGAATTTTTTTATATATAACTTGCTGCCATATATATTTCTTAGAACGTTTTTTAATCCATCTGTGTATGTTTGAAACATTCATCGTTTTTCCCGCCAACTCTTTAATTCATAAATATATTTAAATTTGCTAAATTTAAACTGACACTGAATAATTTACAATGAGGGCAGTTAGTTTAATTTCCAACTATTTTAACTTTATTCTTATAAATTAAACAATTAATATATCCGCATAAAATTTACAAGAGGATTTTAGAAGAAATAACAATATGTTAATTTTTTGAAAGTCAAAAATTGCTTTGTTCTAATGAAATAAATAAAGTTATATACAACTGATGGAACATTATTCTTAAGAAGAGCTATATAGTATCGTCGCTGATTTCGGCAAAGAAATGTCACCTTTTGCCAGAACAGCTTGAACATCTGCATAGCTTGCATTCTAAAGCTTCAATAAGGTTCTTGAATATTTAAACATTCATGATTGGCACTTTTCGTTAAATCTGAACATTTTTACTGCTTCTTTTAGCTTGCCAAGTTTTCTAGCACACATTGCTAGTCGTCTCTTTATATAAATTAAAACATTGGTGTCTCTAAAAAATAATTAATAAATTTTAAAATTTCAAGTCAGTTATATCAAAAATTGTTAAATACGAAAGTTGTAGGGTCTTGAACCGTCCTTTAAAAATAACAATAACAAATAAACATACTTAAATAGAAAAAAAATAATGGAACAACCTTTTTTTAATCTAAAAAACAACCATATACAGATTGGCTGAGATAGATTTTGGGATAGGATTGGTGAAGAAAAGAGATATAGTACAATCACTGAAGAGTTTCACCTTTGAATTCTTTAAACCTTCATCGATTTGCGTAAAAATTGGTGAGTAGTTAGAGGGTGCCTCAAGTAACAAAAGTGACAAAATGCCAACTTGCGATTTTACCCTGAGGATGCATGCCACCCAGTGGCGGCTCGTGGTAAGTATTTAAGTGGGTGACCGGGGAGACGTAAAACAAAAAAATACAAAACGACTGGAGGCCAACATAGTTAGAGGGTGCCTCAAGTAACAAAAGTGACAAAATGCCAACTTGCGATTTTACCCTGAGGATGCATGCCACCCAGTGGCGTCATGGTGTATTTAAGGGGTGCCCGGGAGACGTAAAACAAAAAAATACAAAATGACTGAGGCCAACATAGTAGAGACAAGATTTTTATAGGATGTCACGCCCAAAAGTACTTGGTCTTAAAAGGTATAGAAGCAAATGAAAAATAAAAATAACGTAAAACGGACCATTTTATGAAAGAACTGAAACGCCCCCCTAAATTGTCGCAGTAACAGCGCCAAATAGTTATATGGAGCACATAAAAAGTGTGCCCCCTCTTCCTATTAATAATCCATTGCCCTCCCCCCCTGACATAAATCTTCCATAGAAATTGCATAAATCACACCTAAAAAACGCACGTGCGACCGTCCGATTGGCGTCGAACGTCGATCGGCCGTAATCGGATCCTTTCGGCCCGTCAGCTGCGTTAGGAGCTATTACACTATGTTTTGTATTAGCGTACGATAAATTCGGACCGGATAATGCATGAAAAATAATTTTTATTTAAATTTTTGGGGGTACTGCTCTGTCCCCCTATGGAGAAACCGCCACTGATGCCACCCCTTCTCGGGGACTGAAATTATTTTATCAAACATAACCCCGGGAATTCATAAAAGAACTAATTCTAAACAACTTTTGGTCCATAAAGTTTTTTTGATGAGTCAATATATTTTGAGTTATTACCGATTAAAAATGTTGATTTTTCATGAAAAAAATGCATACTTTGAGACTGTTTTTTACAAATAACCCCAAAACCATATGTTTAAAAAAACATGTTTTTACTAAAATGAAAGCTAATAAAAAAAAAACAAAGAGATTGATTTTTTCCAAAACATTTTAGGTTGAATTTACTTAAAAGTATCATTTTTTTTTGTGAGTACTCAAACGCAAGTATTCGAGGTTAAATAAGGGGAAATGGATACATTTTTTGGAAAATAACTTAGAAACACTTTTTAAAGTACATGTAAAGGCCTTTTAAATGAAATCCGGATCGAGTAAAGTGCCTTAAAACTAAGCGAGTTATGATAAAAATAGGACAGGGCTCTCGAATTTTTAAAGAAAAATTGAAAAATAAAACCTACGCCACTTCCACCAAAACTAAAATTTATAGTATTCCTTAAAGAATTTCTTTTATTTTAGTGTAAGTAATGAGCTTAATAAGTTTGACAGGTTTAGAATGCTTTTTTTTAAGTACGATTTTTCAAAAACAGAATTTTTCAAAATTCTTTTAAAATGTCCGTTATTTTCATAAATATATAAAAAAAAATGAAAAACAAAAATTTGGTTTTTTTTTAACAAACATTTTTTTAAAAAATATAATAATAAGAAAGATATGAATCAATCAGGTAAGCAATGGGAGGCCTTTGCAGACAAAGCAGAAAATGTTAAAAAATAAATGACAATCCTTATAATCAATAACACTAAAATCTTGGACTTCCATTGTCTTTATTTTTTAATTGTTACACAACGTTTCGGTTATGATGTATTCCAACCGTTTTCAATGATAACTAAAAGCTATTCCTAAAAGCTAGACTTATATACTATCCCTTGTTCACTGAAGCTTGACCGACTTTTCACGGTTCAGCAACGGCAGCCAGATATTCGGAATTTCTACACTAGGTTTGTCTAAATACATTTTGGTTGTTTACAATAATTGCAGCTTCCTTAAATTTTCTTTCTTCCAGTGGGTTTTTATGGGAAAGGTTTTGCTGCCACCTGTATGCGGTGTTGTTTTGACCAACGTGTTCGCAATACCCCGACGTCAGCTCTCAGTGTGGCAAATAATAGACGAAAAATATACGGGGTGTTTCATTTTAAAAAATAAAATTTGCATATCTCAAAGAAAGTAAATCCGTAAAAATTCTATAAAGGCCCGTTTTTATTTTTCGATAGTTATCAGATACCTGAAATACGAGGGTTAACCGAAAATACAACTTTTTTAAAAACACCCCGTAGGAAGAAACTAAGGGGCTAGGACAAATCTGTTTGCGGCATCTTTCGTTTGACAAAAAAGATTTTGATTTGAAATTTTGCTTTTTGACGTCCCCGATCTCGATTATTTGGAACTTTTCAATAAAGTAAAATGGATTGTTATAGAGTTTTTACGTAGAATTTAGTGGCATAGGTAGTTTTTTTCTAAAAAGTTTTGTTTTTGAGTTACGACCCAAACTTATGTTTTTTTAAATGGGACACCCTATATTATTTTTTTATCTTATTCCCCTTTCACTGCTTTTAAAATATATAATAGTCCATATTTATTTTTAAAAAGGAAAATTTAAATTTTTGTAAAATTTATCATTTTTCGTATAGAAGGCTATGCCCGAAATCAAAAACAAAATTAACAACGTCATTTTTATTATAACAACTCTATATTAATACATAATAACTAAGCAACATTAAAAGAAAATAACATATTAATTTATTTTTATTTATTTAAATTACAAAAATTGCTCAATTAATTCGTTGTTTCCAAACACTTTCGACATATTTTTCAATTTTTCAATCCATTTAATAAAGTAATTGGCCTACCTGCAAAAGCCTAAACGCTTGATGTGTAGTTTCCGAAGTTGATCAATATTGTGGTATTGTCTCATATTATCTGATTTGTCATATCCCCCATAAAAAAATCCAAACAGAAAGATCTGGGGATCTTGGGGCCACCTGAAGGTCCATTCGTCCAAAATCCATTTATCTGGAAACGTTTTTTTCTAAATATTCTCCATATTTGAGATTGTGACTCGGAGCGCCATCTTGCTGGTAATAATATTATTAAATCGGCCAAAGGAACATCCTCTAATATTTCATTGTGATCTCGCATTTTTTCTAGGTGTCTATTTCCGGTTAGCGTTCCTTCATAGATAAAATACTTAATTTTAGTGCCAAAAATGAAGCATGACACGAAAATAAACCGACTTGAGTTGTTTCGTTTAGAATACCAAAAACTTAAAATAAGTCTCGTCTGACCACACCACCTTTTTTCAAAATTTGCATTTTCCTGCAACATTTGTGGGGTACCAATTAAAAAAACTACCCTACGTTTGCATCACAGGGATGCAAATGCAACGAGATGGTATTTGTATGGTCAAACTTATGTTTTTTAGATTAACTGATTTTTTGATTTTTAACCCCCCAACCATATATATATTTTTCTGCATGATATGGATGGTTGTACCGCGACAGAAGCCAAAACATTTATTTCATTTTTTTCTTGTTTTCCTTGTTGAAAAAAATTGTTTGTTTTTTAAAAGATCCGTGTTCAATGAGATTGGCTTTGATTTTATGAAATATTCTTTTATCAGGTTGATGTCTTTCTTTGATACCTACGAAATAATTAGATATGTAACAAAAAGCTAGATAATAATAATGATTAAAACTTTTATATTTATTATGAATATTAATGTTACATATCAATTTTTTTTTTTAATGCTGAATATTAGCAATGTCAAAATCTATTCAAATCATCAGATATGCTCACATTATAATAAAAAACATCCTATAATATATCATTGTTGAGAAGGCTACTTTAACCTATAGGTATATAATATACTATTAAACCTACCGATTAAAATAAAGCTCCGAGGCTGCGTTGGCGTCTTCATTAGCTTGGATAAAAACAAACATACATATCGTGTTTTTCATATTCTCATATCTATTATTTTGTGCCATGTGGAACAATTTTTCACAAAATAATAAAGTAAATTCCACATAACAAAAACCCAAATCAAACAAATAACAGTAATATTTGACAACAATAACAATCCATAATGGCGCATTTACAGAATTTTGTTTTTTTCATGGCATCCGTGATTGACCATCGAAAATGATAAATTTACAAAAAAAAGTTAAAATTTTCCTTTTTTAAAAAGTAAATATGGACTATTATATATTTTTGAAAGGCCTGTGAAAGGGGGAATAAGATAAAAAATAATATATAGGGTGTCCCATTTAAAAAAATAAGTTTCGTAACTCAAAAAAAAACTTTTGAAAAAAAACACCACGCCACTGAATTCTACGTAAAAAACTCATAAAATCCATTTTCACTTTATTAAAAAGTACCAAATAATCGAGATACAGGGGACGGTCAAAAATGACAAATTTTCAAAATCGCCCCATGTCAGAAACTAAGGGGCTATGAAAATTTCTGTTTGCGGCAATGAAAGTTTCATAAAAAATAGGACAGTAAGCCGCAAACCCCATCTTCTATCTTTTATAGTAAGGGGGCTGGTATATGAAAACACACGAAAACTGGACACCCTGTAAATTTTATGATAGTCAAATTGCCTTACTGAAAAGAGGAATAATATAAATGTTACTTTATTTACCATAAATAGTTATTACCTTCTATGTTGTGCTTCCATAAGCGTCCCCGGATGCTGCATTGTTGTGACTTTTATAGTTTACTTCAGCTACTTTAAGGGCCTGTTTGATATTTTTTCAGCATCTGTTATAGTAGTAGCTTCTTCTTCCGCTAATAAAATGTATGTGTAGACATTCTGAATTTTTCTCAATGCACTGTGTGCTTTTTAATCGCACTTGTGGATTTTCTCTCCCGGCTGTTTGCATTATTTCATATTCTGCTTTACCTAAAGGTGTTCATAAATACGTGCCTTAAAAAATATAGCATCTATCGGGGTAAAGTGTGTTACAGAGTTTTTTTTTTAAATGTCTTATTGGATTTTAGAATGTAATTATAACCATAATATAGACCGGAACTGACATCAAGCACAGCCCTCTTGAAAAAGGGGGTCAAATATAAGCATTGTCACAGACGAACCTGTTGCCAAATTTTGCCCTATCGTTTCCAATAAAATTGGGGTTAGTACCCAAAAAAAATTAAAATTATTTTTTTTTTAAAGGGGGTTTAGTAAAAATTTAATATTAAATAAAGGTTTTTAAAAAAAGTAGTGGCAGAAAAAAACTTCTTTATTTCAAAACATCTATTTTATTTGTAAGAAAAACAATCATATTGGGAAAAATAATACCAATAAGACAAGACCTAAGCATTATAAATCTATCAACAACTTAATTTAAATTTCTTTTTTATATTTTTATGTAAAAAAATTTAAATTTTGGGGAGGGAAAAAAAGTAGAGCAATTTTTTAAGAATTGATGTTTTTTTTTTAGTAAAAACTGAAGTATAATTACAATTTTAGTTTTAAAATATCCATCATTTTTAATAACTTCCTCACAACGGTGGCGCATAGATTGCAGTAACTTAGAAATTATTGCTGGATCCATATTAATCCAAGCTTCTTTAATGCATTGAAAAATTTCGTCCTTATTTTTGTAAGTTTTCCCCTTATTTTCCTATCCAAAATTTCCCATAGGTTCTCGATGGGGTTTAAATCTGGTGATTGACTTGGCCAGTCCATTACTTGAATATCTTGCTGTCTAAACCAAGCCTTTACATATTTAGAAGAATTTTTTGGATCATTGTCCTGCTGAAAAATGTGCCAAAGGGGGCATTTTTTCGTCTGAAAACCATTTCATTTTCCAGAATATTTTGTACATAAATCTATCCATTATCCCATCAATTTTATGAAGTGGCCCCATTCCGAAACCGGAAAAAAGCCCCACACCATAACTGATCCACCACCATGTTTTACTGTTGGACAAGTGTATTGGGATTTAACCTTTTTGGGTTTCAGGACGTCGAACATATGCTATACCATCACTTTGAAATAAAAAATTTTTTATTTCGCTGAATATTATCCTTTTCCAGTCATTATTTGTCCGTGCAATGAGACGAAAAAAAAAGAAGACGGTCGTCTTTTTTTCAGATAATAAGGGCTTTTTTTTGGACGCTTGCAAATAATTTGGCCTCGCATAATCTACTTCTTATTGTCCTTGAAGATATCTGAATGCCTAATTCTTCTGATAATCGCTGCTTTTTTTTACTTGAACCCAAGAATGGATCACTCTGAGATATTTTCAAAATTTGTTTATCTTGATATTTATCCGTTTTTCTTGGTTTTCCCTGTTTTTTTCTAGGTAAAACATGTCCATGCTTAATAACGTGAAATGATTCGCGATACTATGATTTATGCAAACAAACCTTTTTTTCCCAAAATTGATTTGTTTTTTACCTTTTTTTTAACAGTCTAAATTCGTGTTTTTAAATCAACGGATAAAGGCCGTCCTCTAGGCATTGTAAACTTAACTTTGCTTTTTAACAATAAAAACTGAAATTAAACTAATTTATTCGATTTGTAAGTCCAAAAAATGTTGCTCTATTTTTTTCCGGTACACAAATTCTTATCAGTTTAAAAATAAACAAAATATTCAGAAGGTCAATTTTTATCTGATTTAAGAACCCACTTGACCAAAAGTATTGTGGATAAATATCATTGTTATTCCTTTGTTTGTTGTCAAGAAATTTGATTTTTTAAAAAAGGGTCTACTTTCTGCCACTACTGTATATAAACATGCGAACTTGCTTTTTTTTAAACCCAAAAATAGCTTAATTTTAAGAACTAGGTACCCACTACAACTTTGAAACCCCTTAGCTATAAACGTTAAATTATGTACCTAAAATAAATTTCCTTTAATTTTTTTTTGGAAAAACCTTTTTTAAAATATTGCTCAACAGAAGATAATTTGGAAAAGATTTCTTCTTGACCGTAAGTTTAAACTTCCGTAAACAAGAAGCATGATGAAATTTGAATTTTTAAAAAAAAAATTTTTTTTATTTTTACTGTGCAATGAACGCCATGAATTTAATATTCAAAAAATCACAATGCAAAATGTATATGTAAAAACAAGAGCATTTAATATGGTTAAGATAAAGTATTAAAGTCCAAAGAAAAAAAAGACTTTTTCGGTGTTAATTTTTATTATAAAAAAAATAAAAATGAGTATTTTTTATCAAGTTTTTTTCAACAAAATGCATCCATTTAAGTTTTGGCAATTTCTAGTGATTTGTTTCATATTCTACGTGTAAAGACAATTCATTTCAATAAATTATTTTGTCAAAAATATCAGTTTCTGTATTTGTGAAATACATTTTATTTTTTTTTTATTAATTTATTTTTGATAACCTTAAAAAAAATATAAAATATACAACCAAACAAAAAAACAAAAATAATCATGTTGATTTTACCTCCCAAAAAATAGAAGCCCCACATCTAAACAATAAAATTATCATTATTACTTTTTGATTTATTGCAGTTTAAAGTCAAGTACCTATCACATTTTGTTTTTATTTACCTACATATTTTTTTAATCCTGGGATTCGTCATATTGCTGAGAAAGCAAGAAAACAATTTTTTATTTAAAAAGTAATTTTATATTTTAAATTTCGTATTGTTAAAGCAATCAATAATTAATAGGCTAGCGAGGTGTTTGCCGCCATTATTTTACTTTGAAAAGACTACATTTGGCAATCTTGGTATTTGTGAGATATATTTGCTCCTCAAACGACTCGTCGATTTGGTCTGTCTAAAAAAGTTATGTCGTCAGTGTCATACAGTGTTGGCAGATATTCATAACGGGAAAATAATTGTACTGAATGGTTTATTTTGTTGTCAAACAGTTTTATTGCCTATAATATTCTTATATAATGGCTGGAAATCAAAATGTTACATTAAACAACTTTCTTTGCTATATTCTTACAGCATAAGTCATTAAATAAGCCCACATATAGAAAAAAAACTTAAAATTCATCTATGCCCGGATATTGATAAATCAAATATTCTTTTCTTGAATTCAACATATTTTTAATTTTCATTAACTAATAATCTAATATCTCCTTTGTTATTTTTATAAAGTTAATATGTTAACTATTCTTGATTACACCCTTGATGCTATACATAAATAGGTGAATATTCTCAACACATCGGTATGGATTCCTATAAGTCTGTATGAAAGATCTGGTTGGCTCACGAATATTCGCAAACTCATTTTTTTACTACCTAAATTGAATAAAAACATAAAAGGACTTTTGAGGAAAATATTTTTTGTTTTAATTTCTGCTAACAGACTCCACAGACAAGACGATGTAAAAATATGTACCTAAAAAACAGACAAAACAAAACTAAGTTTTGGGTACAAGTAAAAATAAACACAGTACTACTATACTCATTAACATTTCAATAAACATTTAATAAAGTTAAGTTTAAAAACGGTCCCCTAGAACAGGGATCACCAAACTTTCCAGCCTTAGGGCAATACTGATTACTCTAGTAAGTTCCGAGGGCCAAAACCATATTATCATTGTTGCCGGTGGTAAGAAGTGAAATAGTCCAGTGATGAAAAAACAAGTATGAAAAAGTACACAACGTTTAAAAAAGGCTGCAAATCGGACTAAAGTCCGCAAAACGGCAACACTACATATTATTAATTTTCCTGTCATTATCTGTAATTTCTAGATTAGTCGTAGAGTACGAGCCATGAGAGTAACGTGACACGACATCTTGGTGGACACAAGCGGAAATAGGGTAGTACCTTCTATTGCTAATAGCACGTACAGAATAATCTCGTTGGTTCGAGAAAGTTCTGGTGTCTTCCACTCACTTCTAGATGGCGGTAATTGGAATATATAAGCAGTGTTAGTGGCGCAACCACAAGTCAGTTCCTATGACACTGTTGTTAAATAAAATATTGCATACCTCCTTAAAACGTGTTTGTGCGTGTTTAAGTTTAAGACATCTTTATAACAGTATTTTGTTTTGAATTGTTGCTTTTGTGTGTGTGAATTAATAGTATGGAAAAGAAGCGAAAAATTGATAGTGAATGCAGAAAATTCAAAGATCAGTGGAACATTCAGTATTCGTAATTGAGTCCAGGCAACAAGGCGCTATGTTTGATTTGCAATGAAAGCATAGCCATTCTCAAAGAATATAACATTAAACGTCATTATGAAACAAAACATTTTCAAAATTACTCAAAATATACAGGAAGTTTATGGACAGAAAAATTGAAGCTATGCAGCGCGGATTGAAATCGCAGCAATCTTCATTTACAAAACTCAAAACTGAACAAGAGGCTGCAACTCGTGCCAGCTTTCGTGTGGCTCTTGAAATTGCAAAAACGTGGAAAACCATTCACCGATGGAGAAATGATCAAAGAATGCATACTTGCAGTAGCGAAGAAATGTGCCCTGAAAAGGTAAATTTATTAAAAACTGTCAGTATGTCAGCAAACACTGTGGCTCGAAGGGTAGAAAACATCGCTGAAAATATATCCTCTCAACTGTTCAACAAAATGGACATTTTGAGTGGTTTTCTTTGGCCTTGGATGAGTCAACGGATGTGTCAGATACTGCTCAGGTGTTGATTTATATTCGAGGAGTAGATAAAAGTATGAAGTGCACGAAGAACTTCTTGATATGTATAGTATTCATGGCACAACTACTGGTACAGATATTTTTAAAGGAGTTGAAATGGCCATTAATCAAAAGAACCTTCAATGGAAAAACTTGAAATGTATTACAACTGATGGAGACAAAAACGAGTGGGAAAGATAAAGGAGTGGTCGCTCTGTGTCAAAGGCGTAGAAAATGACGGTGGTTCAAAACCATTAGTCTTACATTGTATCATTCATCAACAGTTTTAAAAAATGTTTGATATGTCTGACGTCTGAAACCAGTCATTTAACTGATAATTTTATCGATCCTTTGGGCGAATCACCGACAATTCCGACAATTTATTGAAGAGATTGAGAAACTGACTTACCTTTATCATACTGCCGACGCTGGCTTAGTTGTGGAAAGTCCTTCAGGCTTTTTGAACCGGCAGTGATCAAATTTTTTGAATGAAAAGCATCGCCCTCTTATAATTACAAAACAACGCATGCTGTGAAGAGCATTCTATGTTGATTTGAAAAACAGTGAACGAACTGAATTTGGGATTGCAAGGAGAAAACCAGCATCTTCCGATTTATACACTAATATCAAATCATTCGAAGAAATTGAGACTGTTTCAATCACAACTAAGTAAATGTTTTTCACATTTTAAAACATGAAATATTCAGCACATACTGAGACTGAGTTTCCTATTGATTTTGCAATCAAACTTTGAGTGCTTTAAGATAAATTTTGATACCTCGCTTCTCGGACTTTGATATCATTGCGAATCAAATTAAGATTTTTCAGAATCGTTTTGATACTGACATTAAAACCCTAGCCCGAACTTCAAATGGAAATGATTGATCTACAATGCAGTGATATAATTAAGAACAAATATCAAACTCATCTTTGTTGAATTTTATAAGAGTCTTCCACTGACACAATTTGATAATTTGGGATAAATTTGCTCGTGGTCTGTTTTCTGTTTTTGGTACTATTTATTTGTGTGAGAAAACCTTCTCTAAAATGAATACACAAAAATGTTTCAGATCGAAATTAACTGATGGCGATCTTAAATCTCTTTTAAAATTGGAAAGTAAAATTAGTCCACAACTACAAACTATTGTCAGTGGAAAATCCAATTACATAAATCTCATTAGTATTTCATATGTCATTATGTTTGTTATAAGTTATGTGATTATTTAAAATGTATAAAATGTTAGTTGGATTGATTTCAATAATTTGTTGTTATTATATACTGAAGTAAAATTTTCTGCATATTATACATGTCTTTACTCATTACACAAAACAATAAAATAAGCCTACAAGAATGTTATGATTTAAAAGGGAGTTAGCCCATGACCATATCAATGTAGATGTCATATTAATAATTATTCAACATAAAATTAGAATACTTCAGTAAACTAAATTTAATTTGCCTATAAAAATTATTTGTTCTCTAAAAGGAGTTTTCAAGTATGCTAGCTCTCCGCGGGCCGACAAATCTGTCGGTGGGCCGGATTTGGGCCTAGTTTGAGACCCTGCCCTAGAATATTAGCGCCAACTTATTTTACTGCAATTTGAGGGCCATTTTTGTAACCCAGAGATGGTGCTCCTTAACTTTAGGTTCCATGCTTTGAAACAAATTACAAATTTTTGCTAGGTGACCACAACATTTCTTGAATTGGCAGGAAAATATGGTCATTTTCCTCGCGCAGGTTCAGCCACCAATTTGCGGGTATGTAATCTATCTCCTTTATTTGACATGTAATCGTTTCGTGTTCATTTCTTTCATGTTTTGTGCTTAAAAGTATCCAAGGCCCCACCAGGGAGAGACCGTGCTGCCTGTTAGTTATGCTGTGCCACAAGTAAATATGATGGTTACCCTACAAAAATTTGTTTAAAACCAAAATAAAACAATTATGGGACTCCCCCACAGCCCAGTCACCCCATTCCAAATTGAAAGATGTCAAAGGCAGATGGTGCTTTAAACATTGTTGTCGCAAAATGACCAATTGTGCATACAACAGGCGCAATTTAAAAAAGAAGAACAATACTCAATCAGTTATGAAATTAGCAGTAAGATCGGGTAGTGGCAGTAATTTAACTGCAATTTCGAAGAATGCAAATTATCACAAAAATTCACATTCTTTGCTTCGAAATATTAGCATCTCTATAACTAATACCTCTAAATTCAGAGAAAACCATCAAGATAAATGAAATCTGAATCACTTTAGAATGTGCTAAACACTGCACACTTTTTGAGAAATATTTCCCAATTTGAAAATTAAGTATTTGAAACAGTTTTTTTACTCTTACAAAATTTTGATTTTTTCTTCTTTTGTGAAAATAAAGGTTATTGTTTAAAATATTGGGCAAAAACTAAAAAGATGGGTTCCTTTTGTACAATAACTTTTTAACTTAATTTTTATTCTATAGAAAACATACTAACAAGTTTTGATAAAAAAAATTAAATAATTGGTTTTGATGTATACAATGCTACAATATTGCCATAATAAAAAATATGAAATAGTAAAATATCTTAACAAAAAATTAATCTACCATTATAGTATAGTATCCTTGGTTAAAAATTACCCATAGTTTTAGGTGTAAAACAATTACTTGTTAAACCCCATGCAGCTTGTACATTAAGGATGACTTATCAAATTACCTGCATCAGCTTCACGTAAAAAATGTTTGATGATCTTGGGCCGACAAATTCATGTCATAATATGTTAAAGGCTCTTTGTTTGTTGCCCAATAAAATCTTTGGTACCTGCAACCGATACAAATTAAGTGGATTACGCCATACTTTACATTCAGGAACTGGGGTGTACAGGCTGTGAATTGTTGCCATTATCATCTCTGTAGTCTCCACTTATCCATGGACTAATGGGTTTATAGATACCTACAAAATATATAAATACACTTTTGTTACTAGATTACCATAAATTAAAAACTTGTAACCAATACATATATTGACAATAGGATCAGTAGAGGTGAGTGTGACCATCCCACTACATTGCTTCATTTTTTATTATGAGTTCAGAATAACAGTTTGTTTCATTGGTGCAATAGCCAATACTTTTGTGAAAATTTTAAACAAAACTCATTAAAAACTTTATTTTTTTCCAGCTTTAAAGTAAGAAGTGTGGTTAATACTTTTAAATAAAAAAAAGGGGGGCTTTTACACATGCATGTCCCAAAATTTTATCTATAACAGTGTTACATACCTGTTCAATAAATGAAGTTCCATACTTCCTAAAGTACCACCATTCAAAAATTAATATCAAGCCAGAAATAAGGGAAGAAGTTCCAGTTAAAGCAACGTAGAATTTTGGAGTTAAAGTGCTTAAGAACATAGAAGAATCCCACATCTTTAGTGGGTTATGATTAAACAAACCCCTTGTTTTTCGCGGTGATTTTAAGACAGTTGGGATTGATTCCACTTTTAATATACTCTTTATAGAGGATATGGTAAAAGTTGAAAGTTATCTATTACATTTCATTAAGAAAAAAAAGTAATTTTGAAAAATATGTTACTCTCTTTAAGTTCACTTTTAAAGCAAGACTGACAGATGAATGTTTACAAATTTTTAGGTTGGCTACGATGAAGTGAAGTTAAAATATTCTTCTTTTAGTTAGAAACAAGTAAGTGGCTACTGCTTCAAGGCTACGATGCTTCGTGCATACAAATATAGATGCAGCCTTGCGGCTCGGCAGTGCAAACAGGGATGAGCCGTTAAAACGAATCAGAATAACCTAAATAAATCTCTGCTATCAAAAAACGTGGAGGTTCAGTTTTTGTTTGACCTTCGTCCAGTAAAGTCACGCAATTAAAAACTACATAGTTTTTCAGGGAAAGGCAGCAACGGGAGTCGTATTAACTAGTTTTGCCTTCGGGGATCAAGCAGTGATTCGTATAACACGTTTCTTGGAATCACACATAGTGACGTTGACCATATGGCGTATAGAGCACTGGCTCGTGAGGACAAAAAAAACTGAAAGATTATATCTGGATTTTTTTGCTGCATTTTGCGACAACTGAATGTGCATTTGAATAGCTCTCTTAATTGAAATAATCGAGGGCTTCAATATGGTTTGAAGTTATAACCAGACTACATCGGAGTTCCCAAGAACCCCCAGAATCCCAAGAAGAAAGAAGAAATTTGCTGCTCCTCTCTTAACGGGAGTGTAACCAATGCGGGAGGGTTGTTCCGCCTTTTGCTAAGCTTTGGAGGGGTGAGGGCGAGCTGGCAAATGCCTGAGTAAAGCCATCCGGAGGTATAAGAGCCCCCAATCTGCAAGGAAGCAAGAAGCAAGATTGTTAAAATTCATAGGGATGGAGAGTCGCGAAAAGTATTCCCAGACGCGAGAAGTCCCGAACTCGACACGAATGCCTTGGCGCGATTGTTGTGTAGTTAGTTGCCTACTAACGGCCGTCTCAATATTGTTTATTACGTTAGATTATAGAAAAATCCCAAACAATTAATAATGTATTAATTACAATGTTCTAAAAAAAGAAAATTAAAAAAAGTGCATCTTATCAAATCATCACCAATAAAAAATATTTTTAAAACTAGTTATTTATGCAAAAAGTGTGTTAACTTAGTCTTTTTTACGCACGGACCGCTTCGCATATAATTTATTCTTTTTTATTTGGGATCGATTTTTCATAAAATATATTTATATCAGAAATTAAAAACCTAAATATATCCAATAAGCATATTAATAAAGCTAGTGTCATAAACTATGTTTGATAATAAAATAATTATAATAATAATTTGGCAAAAATGTTTGAATTATACGGTGTTCACTATAGGGACTAGTGTGTAATATAAATTACTCGTGGGGCCAGAGGGGGCGGTCATGGTTAGTTCTAGTTAGTTAAAGCGGTTTTTTTTTCCCAACTATATTTTAGGCGTGATAACCATCTAAAGTATACCTCTACAAATTGAAAAAAAAAACCATTCCTTCCCATCAATACCTTCGGCCGACTTCGACTGATGTCGTAAATCGTTGTGTTGGGAATACTTTCATGAGCTCTCCCATCCGCTAGTTTAAAATTCATGATACTATTACCCGCTATTACTATGTTAAAATTTAAAATATTTTTGTTTTAAGCATTTGAGTGTTTGCCAATGTTTGCTTGTAAAATACACTAGCGGATGCGGAGAGCTTGCGAAAAGTATTCCCAGACGCGAGAAGTCCCGAACTCGACACGAATGCCTTGGCGCGATTGTTGTTGTGTAGTTAGTTGCCTACTAACGGGCGTCTCAATATTGTTTATTACAATAATGTATTACAATGTTCGTTAAAAAAAAAATAAATAAGAAAATTAAATGAGTGCATCTTTTATCAAATCATCACCAATAAAAATATTATTAAAACTAGTTATTTATGCAAAAAAAGTGTTTAACTTAGTCTTTTTACGCAAGGGCCGCTTCGCTATATAACTTATTCAATTTTTATTTGGGATCGATTTTTCTAAAATATATTTTATATCAGAAATTAAAAACCTAAATATATCCAATTAGCATATTAATAAAGCGAGTGTCATAAACTATGTTTGATAATAAAATAATTATAATAATAATTTGGCAAAAAAATGTTTGAATTATACGGTGTTCACTTTAGCACTAGTGTGTAAAAGTAAATTACTGGACCTTTTTTGTTATATCCACCCCACAGAAATCGTATAAAAACATGCCAAATTGACAAAAAGTACACTTTAGTGATTTATTACGTCTGAAATATAATTGGAGAAAATAAAAGCCCCTTTATCTAACCAGAACTAACCATGACCGCCCTTTCTGGCTGATTCTCGGGGCCAGAGGGGGCGGTCATGGTTAGTTCTAGTTTCATAGATATATATATATATATATATATATATAATATATATATATATATATATATATATATATATATATATATATATATATATATATATATATATATATATATATATATATATATATATATATATATATATATATATATATATATATATATATATATATATATATATATATATATATATATATATATATATATATATATATATATATATATATATATATATATATATATATATATATATATATATATATATATATATATATATATATATATATATATATATATATATATATATATATATATATATATATATATATATATATATATATATATATATATATTTAATTGTTTTCACGATGGTAGAATGTACATTTGTATTTTTCGGTTTCTCGTCGCCGTGATGATATAGCCCATTCATTGGATTAAGTTTCCAATGCGCTCGATTGGAAACCCAAATCGAGCAGCCAACCTGGAAGAATCACTTGAAAATGCCAACTGAGATGTTCAAACGTCGTAAATCTATCACTGACAAACGGATTGAAACCGAAAATACAAATACTTATATATATATATATATATATATATATATATATATATATATATATATATATATATATATATATATATATATATTGTGATAGCTTTATTTAAATTAAATTATATATTTTTAAATTAAATTATATTGAACTTGTTTTATTATACCTAATGATTTTCACAATATATTTTTTTTTGGGGCCAGATTTGTGCTCCGACTATATGGACGCTTACCTCAGGTGAGTTCAGTATTCTACAAAGCTTATAACTTATATAAATTAAAAACTGATAAATGTTTAACACATTTGTTTATTAAACAAAATATTTGTAATAAAATTTGAAAATCATCTAGTCATTAAATTATGTAAGTGTTTATCATGATATTTACACTAATATATTAATTACAACCCTTGTCTTATATAATTGAAACAAAATAAAAAACTTTTATTATAATATTAATTTATTTTTATTATTATCGTTTTATAATTCGTTTAAAAATTTCATAAATTAAAAATAATATGATAAATGTATTTGATTCGATAATTTTATCTTTTATTGAAAATTTATTTATTTACTTATTTTTTTCTTTTTAACTTTTAATCAAAATTATTTTTCGTTATTATAAATAAAAATTTCTTGGTCCTAAAAATTTATTAATAAAAATAATTCTTTCAAAACACAATATTTGTTCTTAGTATGGACCTGTCCTTTTTCTCCTAGCGGGAGAAATCTAATTAACCTTATTCAGTTTTAAAATGTCTATTTTAAGTTACCTGTTTATGGTTACAAAACTTGAATTCCTCTTACAAGTATTAATAAAGGATATAATATTTATACAAACGGAACGATGTTCTTTGGGAGATTTATTTGAATTGCACTATGAAAACCATCAGTGGCAAATTGGGACTTTAATACATCTGTTTGACGAACTTTTTTACTTTCTTGTTATGGAAATGATTTAGAATTTATATTTTTTTGTCACTACCTCCAGGTAAATTTATTATATATGCTTTGAATTGATTTTTATATACTTTACTTAATTTCACTTTCGTTAAAATATAAAACTTTGGAAGAAAGACTTCAACTTCTAGGAGTCTATCCCTTAGCTATGAAACCGCTTTTGTTTATCTCCAACCCCTGGAGGAGCGTGGTTACTTTAGCAACTGAATTTGGACTGATCTTTGTTTTCGAGTTAATTTGTTTATATACCCCAAGAACAATTGCCACTATTTTAAGTAATATGGCGTCTTTTCTATGCACCTAGATAGAATTTTAGCTTGTCAATATGAATTTTAAATAATAAAATTTTAACTTTTAGTTATTTGCTGTTATTATCTGGGCAGTATAATCTCATTGATAATTAAAATTTAATGCTCTTTTAATGTGTATAAATATAAGTTTTATTTTGTGCTTTGTCACTTTATATGCAGTAAACAAATTGATGTCTTCTTTTCTGACTTCTCAAATTTCAATATTTTTATATTTCAAATAAACCTCCATTTAAATCTTATAACTAATACTAAATCTAAATAAATAATAATTTTACACATCTTTATGACTAATTATGGTTAGGTTTTTATATTAATTCCACAATATTTAATAAGCTCGATTTTGTCTTTTACGCGTCCGCACTAACGAAAATTAAAAGTATTAATTTTTACTTTTATCTTAAATGTATTTATACCATAGAAAGATGGTTTCTTTACCTATCTTTTGATATATAGTTTGTTAGGGTTTTTAACATTATTTTAAAACTTTATAGCATCTTTGATGTCACAAGCACTATTTCACCAATATTTAAAATTGTCTTTTTTATTATTAAAATCCAATCACTTTCGTTTTTATGCAGTCATAACTTAGTTTAAACTTAGATCTACCTTATTCTAATTAAATCTAATCCTAATATTAAGTAATTTTGAATGAGTCGGTCATAATTGGTTTTGCCTAGGTTTTTTTATGTATTATTGTTTATTTTTGGTTATTATTGTGATAACCCTCTGTATATTTATAACTATCTTGTTATAATATGATTATTAAATTATCATTACATATTTATTTTATACACTTTGCCTTCCACTGATCTTTTTACATTTATTACAGTCAGAACAGTTCTCATATTTTCCAAGTGAATTTCTGTGATTTTTTTTCTTTTGTATAAAATTACAAAATGTCTCATTCTGTTTATCTTAGGTACCTTATGCCTTTTTTCTTGATTTAAATCAATTTTTATATTAATATGACCCATTTTATCATAGATATTTATGTTCTTTTTATGTTTTTCCCTTTTTTTATATTTTATATTAAAAAATTTTATTTAATATTCTTCCATAAGGTTATACCATCTCAATATATATATCTATGTTCTAGTTAGTTATATTTTAGGCGTGATAAATCACTAAAAAGTATACCTCAAATTAAAAATATAAAATAAAACCATTCCTCCCTCCCATCAATACTTGGCGACTTCGACTGATGTCGTAAATCGTTCGTGTTTGGGAATACTTTTCGCGAGCTCTCCGCATCCGCTAGTGTAAATGTGTAAAATAATTCTTAAAAAATCATGGGCAAAATTTGTGTTATAAAAAAGTTGTGGGAATTGTCTGAAGTGTTTCCCAAATTTGATTTTGAAAACTTTTTTGGGGCGTTTTTGAAAATATATTTAAACCTTTTTAATTTCTCACAATTTTTTTAATTTTTTAATTTTCCCCAAAAAT